>BMAO01014189.1:0-302969 GCA_019973975.1 Trichonephila clavata | reverse complement strand
GGATTTCAGAAAAACACGGCCTACCCGCTTTTTGAAGCACTCTCTTGAAGTGAGAAAAAGACGTGTGGTGCGTTTTCGAAGCATCTCTAGACGTGCGGAAAAAGACGTTCAAAACGCTAAGAGGTTAATGATTGTGGATTCGTGAAACTTAATTTTTAAACGTTCCTTACATGTGTAACATACGAGACCTACTCTCGGCTTCGGTTAGAAGTATAGGAAGAAGTGAAGGATGACTCGCCATAATACTTTTCAACTATTTATTCAGCACATAAATTATCAATAGACACAATTCTAGTGTTCAAACAAGAAGAGATGTTCCAGATAAGAGTAATAGGAGAATAACTACGAGAGAAGCGAATTATGGAAGACTTCAATTAAATTGATCCACCTTTTATGGGATCAATCCCCAACTCTAATATTTAAGTTACAATTTTAGCTATGGTGACCAATCGTCACTTAAATATCTTCAATTATTTAATGTCCAAGAAGCGCTATCGATATACACTAACACCTGATGGGTAGCTATCTTTCTTTGTCATCAGCTTCTCTATATTTCAATCTCCAGGTAACTCCGTCTATCCATCTATCTGTCTATCCCTCTTACTAGCTAGAAAACCTATACTACTGTAAACCTATACTTTGTATATATAACTGACCTAATCAGCATATCACGGTTTCTTGTTCCAAAAGGGTTGGTTGTGATTAATAGCCCAAAGATTTCCCAAGAGTAATAGTTGACGGACGCGTATAGATCCGTCACACCTGTATTATGATATATTTTTGTGCTACCTTCAACAGATGAAACCATAAATTTCGCACATTTAGGTCAAGATATTATAGAGATGTTTTCAGTTGACGGGAGTCAGTTAGGTAGCAACCACTCTTTTCAGATGTATACCAATGATCCTAAGTACTTAGGATAATTATCTTGTTTAATTGCGAAATTAGAATTCAATTTTAACTTCAATTTATTATTATTTATTTTCAATCAATTATTATTTCAATTTTTAATTTCAATTTTTTTTTAAATTTTAAAAAAATTTACTTTTTTTGCAATGACGTAAGACATTTATACATTATTAGATCTATAGATAGTTCTTACAGCCTTTGTGGCTGCTATAACCTCCCTTCCTCTTTACACGTGCTTTTCTCTCTATAAAACAGTTTTAATTATATTCTTTAGATATAATTAAGTGTTGTCTTTTACCACATCCATAAAACTCTATCACTGACAAAAAATACTTCTTTTAATTTTGCTTTTGTAACTAAATATAATTTAATTCGAAACTATTCAGACATCAAACTGTGTTTCTTTGCAAATTTTTATCTTTTTTTTATAAGTGTATTACTAACAATAGTTTTTTTTTTTAACTTTCTTACAATTGAAACGAATTTTTCTGAGGCCTAAGTAAACACCTTCAATAATAAAAAAAATTCAAAGATGTTTTGCGTACTTTGAAAATTTTTTGAGCCCTTATTAGCTAATATTTATTTCAGGAAACACTATCCCCTCTGAAATTAAATTCAAAATTACCTTATGACCTCATCCAGATTTCTTTTTAATGTGCCATTAGGTTTTGAATTTTCATATGGTTTTTTGAATAGCTCTGCTACTTTGAGCAATTGATGTAAGTATTTCTCATAAAATTTTATCGCCATTTGATAAATTTGTAATGTATTTTCATTTCTTTATCGATCTCTTCTTCCAAGCACCCAACAAATATTAAAACAATTTTATTTTTTAATTTGTGATGGATTTTAATACACATATATAATAAAATATAGATATATTGTAAATCCACTAAATATATATACTATATACAGACTATATATATTATATTAACTATATATATATAGTATGTATAGTCTTATTATTCTCTGCAAAGAGACATAAATCCTTTAAGCACCAAAGGTAAATGAGTAACTGATATTGGAATTAAAAATATGGAGGCTGCAGTATTATAAATATTGCTGACTTAGGACAGCTCTTAAATATAAAAATAATTTATATAAAAGTAGAATTTAACCAGTTTTGAGGCTAGCCAGCCTTTCCCCTTTCTCTTCATAATACTGAGCGAAATTCTATTGAAAATAATGGGTGAAATTTATAAATCCATTACAAGAAAAAAATAGCTTGCCTAAAATTGCATTCAAAAATAACCTACATTGTAGATCTGTTGTGTGCATAATAAACGTAATTGTGCCAGTTTCTGGTCCCAAAATACAAATTCAAAGAATAATATTATTGGTCGAATTGTATATAGTACCTACAAAAAAGTATAAAATTATTTGTACTGAAAAAATTTTAGTGTACTAGTAAATATTACAATTATTTGGGTAACTCTAAACTCATTTTTTGTATTTGTTCATACAGTATTACTAAGATTAAAAAATAAAAATTGAAGGAATTCATCAATTTTACGAGCTTCTGTTACGCCCTCTGTGAATTTAATATGTAGGTAATTATAAACATATCTAACTTAGAAATATTAATATTTAAAATACATTCTACGATAATAATAAGAATTTCAAATAAGAATTTAATCCATAGAATTTAGAATTTCCTAATGCAAATAACTATTAATTAAATTAATTATGCTTGAACTAAACAATATTTAATAAGATTTGTGGGAATTTGTATTTTTTTTTATTATTTGCAACTAGAAGTTTGTTACATTGTTTGTAAAAATAATATCGATAAAAGTTAATATATTAAGATAGATACAAAAGTTTTTGAGCTTTCGCTATTTTATGTTATTTGTTTCTTTATCAAAACATAATATCTGTTTTCCAAATAAGTGTATTTTCACTTTTGGGAATAGCTAAAATGCTACCTCAATTTTCGAGAGAGCAGAGTGCAACCGTAATCCCAATCTGAATCTCATTTATAACATTTTTTTAAATAGTGTAACAGTACTTCTAATGCACTTAAAAGGAATCCAGATTTAATTCCTTTAGGGAGTTCCCTGGTATCGACAATTATGAACCTAAAAAAATTCCTCGTGGGTTTCCTATCTAAAACTGAGTGGTCGTTTCCTTGGGGATTGTCCCCTGATTGCTATTAATGTTATATTACACAGTTGTGATGCAGTTCAGAAAAACCAAATCTTAAGGATCAAATCTCATTCATTTCCAGTTTTTCCAACATATTTCGAAAACATTTATGGTAAGATATTTATAATATACGGATTTATAGAGAAATACTTTATTCTCTCTGTTTCCACCGCCATGTACAACTTTTTAATCAATCAGTCTTTAATTCAAATAGTCTGGATTTTTTTACATCCTCTTTTGCTTTTCATAATAGAAAAAAACATTGTTCATCTAATCATTTTCAGCCTTTTAATTTCCCCTCTTAGAACTAACATGGGAGACTGGTCATTAGTAATGTTTTCTTATATACACATTTTTGCCTTTGGCTGCTATCGCTGCACTATAGAAAGTTCCTTTTCTTAAAATCTTTGGCTATTTTGGGTTAATATCATATAATGCTCCATGGCTCATTGAACATCCACACGCATTCACACACTCATCCCTTATATTGGAATATATAGGCTTTATGCTCAACTTAACTGTCTTGGTCGTTGGCAAGAGAGTTCTGCAGATTCATACTTACTAATGAAAGAGAAATTTTCCTGTAATAAACAGGAAAGGGAGGAGAGAAACTGGAACCCACTTTTCCTTTATGGGGCAATATTTTATAAAAATGTTATTTCCGTGTCATAGTTCCAGGGTGGGAAACAATATTTTTCCTTCTCCGCCATGCCATGGATATTGGTATTTTATTAATCTCAACTGATCTTTCATTAATTCTCTACCGTGACAGTAGAAACTCCTTAGTGCTGATAACGATAAATATGATACATTCTTCTTCATATATATTTCTTCTCTTGACCCATCATTTCTCCACTTCTTTTGACCCAATACATAGATATCCATTCTCCAAAGCTTTTGGATATGTTTGTATTTATTAAGAGCACATGAAGAAACTTTTCCTCGGGATCCAGTGTTATAATAGTAGTAGCAACAATACATATGTAATAATTTCTTTCTGTATATATTTGTAAGTTACTCATTTATTAGTATCAGTGTGGCAACAGTTTCATATCAATTTTATAAAATGTAACCTGGCAAGACTAGATCAGAGAACGCTATGCCGAAATAAGCGTACTATACTGTAGAATCGTTATCCGTTATTATTAAATGTTATTTGTTTCTTTACGGTATCCGACTACCCTAAAACTGTGATTTTTGGCAAAAATTGAATTTTTTTTATGATTTTATTTTATGGGCCTCTTATTAGCTTTATAAAAATACCGTTTACTAGAACAAAAACTAAAAGTGTTTTAATACAAGCAGATGCCATTACTTTAAGCAAGATGTCATACTTTAAAACGCGTTTTACTCGAAATGTGATTTTTTGAAAATAATCAAACGGGGTCAGCGATTGCTAAAAAAGTTTTGAACATAATTAACTGAAATTTTTTCTGTAAGTTCTGTATAATAGTAGAATTGTTTTAACCTTCAGATTTATCAATCACTGTTTTAATACAAAATTTACAGTCCCTTATGTGAATATAATCACTGTCTTTTTAAGCATTTTCATGTAGTAACCGAGATAAAGTGCTCTGGTTTTTGTAAAAAAGAAAATATCTCTTATCCTGAAGGTCATTTTAAAATTGAATAATATTGCAACACATTAGATTGAAAAAATTGAAAATTCGTTCATAAACCTTTGGTGCAGAGTGGGCCACGTTTATGCTATTTTTTGTCAATTTTTACCTATTTTTTCCCATTTTAGTAATAATAATTTCTTTTTCTCTTCTTAATCTTAGCACAGTTTTCTTAAAATGCACTAAAAAATCTAAAAATAACAAAAAAATCCCCATATCTCCTCTTTTTAAAAAAAAAAATTGTCGCAACCAGTCGATACCTTAAAAAATTATCATTTTTCCAAATTACCAACTCCTGGCATCTGTATATTTTATACATTACATCATTTTTAGTGTCTAATACAATATTTAATCTTCAAGTAAAGACATTGAATTTAAATATGTTACTTATAAAATAAAATGGATGTTAAATAGATTTGCTATTTGCTGCAATGGTAATCATTCGTAACTTAAAATTTTCAGAACTTTGTTGTCTCGGTGGCTCAGGGGTAGCATACCCGCATCGTAAACCTAAGATTGCGGGTTCAATCCCGGCTGGAGTCGATAGATTTTCTGGTTGCAAAAATTTCAAGCACGCATGTTATATGATTACGTGGCGTATAAAAGATACCTTGAGTATCAATTTGGCTCTAGTACTCTCGGCGAAATGAAATAATGGCAATATTTAGCATCTGCCGAAAGCTTCAGTTGAAGAAATTAAGACATCAAAAAAATATGATAGGGAGGGGGCGCTACTAATGTGAAATAGCTCTCACAAAAAAACAACAACTTGAAACTGCCATATCTTCAAGGACTTCTGTGCCGAAATGCAGCCCATTTGAAAAAAAGAAGCTTTCACAGAAAGTTTAGCCATTATTTTATTGGAAATGCATCGCAAACCTGAGCTCACATTAGTATGAATGGTTACAAAGGAAAAGACATCTAAAAATCAACATTTTTAAAGTCTATTCAGAATATAATAAAATTGCAATTAGCTAATGAGAGTGAGTTATCTTTAATCAATAATAATAATAATAATAAATTTTTCTTATCGTGAACAGATGAAGTCAGAGAGATGTATTGAAGCTTGTAGTGATCTCGACAGTGAAAATAAGCCTCCAAGTCTTACGCCAAGATACATTGATATTTCACAAGGTAACTTTCACAAGTACTACTGACAAAACACTATTTTTCTTTCGTGAAGATTATTCAAGAAAAAGAGATCTTCGAGGAAAAGTGTCATTGAATGATTCCTGTTCATTGGTATTTTTTAAATACAACACTTGTGACGGATCTATACGGGTCTTTAATCACTAATCCTCTTGGGGAAACTTTGGGGTCAGCATTCGCGTTAATTCACAGCCTCTCAAGAAGAAACCCTGATATTTAAATTAGTTTGACTATATAAAGTCTAGGTTTTGTTGATGTAAGATTGAAGGTGCAGAGAGCTGTTGCGGTGATACGTAGGTGAGAATATTAGAATATTTCTCATTGAGTATTTCATAAATATAGCGCGAGTTAAGGAAGGAGTTGCTAAGATAATAAATTATTGGATTAAGGATCCAATGTAGATTGAATTAGATTTAGTTAAATAGATCACTCACGCTTCTTCACTTAGACTCGTTCACTTTGACGTAGATATGAAAGATAGTTAAAAATTAGTTCCAATCATAAAGTGGTTGCTACTCCACTGTTGTCTATTATCACTGATCAGAAAACAAATATAAATTCGCACCCATACGACATCGACAGCAAAACGTCAAATTGATATATTTGATTTTTTAACAAAGAATTTCCCACCAAATTTTCATAAATAAATGAATTTCTCAGATCAATGGACCACGTCCGGGCCAATTAAATAGGCCCGGTGGGCCGCAGGTTGAGTATCGCTGGTCTAGGCGCTTTTTAAAACTAATTAAATCTCAAGAACAATAACTCTCCTTCTCGGAAACATTCTTTTTCAATATATCTTTAAGGGTTTTTAGGGGAAAAAACAAAGCAAAAGCGTTTTTCACCAGAAGTTCTAAAAATTGACTAGACACTAAACAAAGATTATTTAATCTTTAATGTAATTTTGGGTGATAAAAATAAACATTTTCCAACTCGCTCTTTCCTTTTTCAAAATTTCATTGACGATCATATGTCATCAACATCGTTTTAAAAAGTCTGCTGTTTTAATCCTCGTGTTGGTTTCGATATGTGTCTTTAATAATTAATAAATCGATCCCCATTAGTTTCTTAAGGAATGAGTACTAACCTTATTTCTCGGTACCATTTTGGAACAACAATAGAAATATACGCGAAATAGCTTAAATCACCGTTTGTGCAATTTCTGCCACCTGGTAGCAGGTTCATCTAGTGAATGATTGGAATTGGCTGCCATAAAACAGTTAGGAGGGGGAGGGGGGGGGGCTGGATGACACTCCATCTAGCACAAGTTCATAGAAGCAATCGATAGCAAATGGGTAGTTTTACGGTGCCTTGTACTATGAAGAAATTGATATAGTTCTTTTTCTAGACAAAGTATCATTTTCTGAAGATAAAGCTGCGAGAGAAAGAAAGAACGATGAAATGTCAGCCCCCGAGGAATGGTGTGGTTGGGGGTCAGGGAAGTGCATTTATGATCTCAATGGTGTATCTATTGATTCGGGATTTTCTGTAGCAAAAACTTACTTTTATTGACAGGACTTACTGTACTTTCCGAACCTTTAGCTGCAGTCAGTAGAATTTTATCTTCTACTAGACCAGCAGCGTCGATGCAAAAAAAGAGGAATCAATACTTATTTCTAAAAATAAAAGACAGCCCACTCTCTTTTTTGTTTTCCCTTTTCATCGTTCAGAGATTGAAGATTTTCTTTGGCATAACTCTCTGACTGGGTTTCTCTGAATAAATTTTCATATTTTTATGGCGTCGTAAGTGAAGTTACGACTGGTGGAATAAATAAAACAAGTATTTTTTTTCTCTCGAGTAAAACAGAATAAAAGCATAGAGCTCTGGGTAGTAGTTCAATTTTTCTTTTCATATAGTTTTTTAAAGAAAGCTTCTTTGTGATTGTCTTCATTTTTGCATGTTGCTCGGTACATGTTTTTGTCTCAGTTAGAGTATTATTGACTCTATGCAACGCATTTTTTTAAAAAAAATTTGAAATATCGTGATGTTTTTGCAGCTATCATATTTAGTTAATATATTGTATGAGGAAATTAATAAAACTCTAAGGGGATATTTTTTTCCTAAAAAAATATGGTAATGAGAAAAACTGTTAAAATTTTGGATGTTAATTTTTCAATACATTTTTTCCCTTTACGGGTATATATTTTTGAATTAACCTAAAGATAAGTTGTTCCTAAACTTTTAGAAAAAATAGAGCATTTTATCTTAGTCATTATTTGAAATTACATAATAAACATATCGTATAAAAGGGTTGTAAATTTTGCGATAGTTCAAAGATTTTAAATCTTTAGTTTAAAATAACTATTCTATGATGTAAAACACATTGAACAAATTTCACACAGTTAATTATTTTCATAACTTTTTCTGCACTCATATATATATATATATATTATCCATCCATAATTACAAATTTTTTGAAAAAACATGTTAAAGTTTGAAATAGTTATTTTTGTTTGTTAATAATAAGATAGTTTTGCAGATTTACTCCAGGTTTGTAAGTATTGCCTTCATTTTTTTCTCAAAAAAAGAAAATTCACAATTTCTTCTTTTAAAGTCCACTGAATTTTTTTCTCTTGCTTTTTGCTATTGTAAATTTAGGTCTTTCTAAGATCCTTCTACAATCTCTCTCTCTTCTATCAACTCGTACAATACCTTTTACAATAAAACTACTTATAAGCTTTTTTAAATGTTTAAAAACCAGAAATAAATCTTTTAGTTTCATCTGTGCGTTCTAACACTGCCAAGTATGCATCAAACTCCAATACCAAAAGTTCAGACAAAGCTTCTTTTGAAAGTTGTTCCACAAAATGTCATTAAAACAATCGCATTATTGCCTATGGTGTCCCACCATACAAATCTTTTCGAGAAGTTTCAAGCTGCATAGATTTATGTGAAAAGATTTTACAGTATTCAATTATTCAACACAGTGCTTGATAAACCGGTTGTGTATAAATTTCCTTCTTGCTTGGTTTTCTGATAATAACATCACGAATCAGATCCAGAGGGGCATAAATAGTGTCAGTATAAGCATTTTATCAGTGGAGCAGCAATAGGAAAGTAGCGTCAATAATTGAAGTTTGCATGTTACACAAATTGATAAACATTACTTAGAAATGCTATTCCAAGATAGTTTTGAAGTGTATCAATATATTTGTGGGTCAGTTTTCTTTTCCAACTAGAGCTCACTTTGACTTTTTAAATGTTCGTAATTAAAAGCTAACTTTCTTTTGTATATATCCCATGCATTCATATTCCCTAACATTATTGAGGCCATATCCTGTTTTCACATACATAAACCTTTTTCAGTCATTATCTCTTTTATAAGTAATTATGCCGAAAATCATGGTTTGCTTTGAACCTTTCAATAGTGTCATAAGCAGCGACAACTTGCATATTTTTCATGATCCTTTTAAATTTTTTCGAAGAGCCTAGATTTTTTTCAGCTTTTTTTACGCAATTGTTAATATTGACTGAGTCTTACAATGTCTAGTATTTTTTCCAAAGTCCACATCCATGGATCTATTCAATACAGAGTAGCCATGTTTTTGTCATGATTTACACTTATTTTACTCTCATTTAAATATGCTGCGAAAGATTTAGCATGTAGGATTCTAGCATATACTGTTCATAGCTCATTATGCAGTAATTAACACCTTCACTACTTGTTGTCCACATGCAAACTAAGATAAATAAGGAATAGTAAGCAAACTAAATAATTTCTTTCCAAAAGAAAATCCTCTTCTATTTTTTGGTTCCTAAAGCAAGAAAGAGATTAACAGTATTTAAATAATTTATTTTGAAATAGAAGTGAATGTTTTCAATTAAGTACATTGTTTACACTTTAAAGGGCAATTACATTTTTAACCAAATGTTGAATGCTCAGTTAACAACATTTTTTTATTGTAACAAACTGTGTAAGAAAGAATAGTATACATAAGCATCAGCATATTTCAAAGTCGAAATTTTTACCTAAAATAATTTTTAAGTCAGTATTTATATGAAATATCAGTTAATTTTTTTCCTTATGTAGTTTGGTTGAACAAACACATTCTTTATTAACTTTCTCTTGGGCACTGTTGAGATTTGTTATAAATTTTCAGTTTTTCTCACTAACGTTCCATCCGGTATCCCCGTAACCCTTTGCAAAAGTACAAAGAAAATATAAATAAATATAATAAATAAAAAACACATGTAAAATTATTTCAAAAACAATTTTAAAGATAAATAGAATACAAAGAAAAATAATTAATAGTGATATCCAACATTGGAGTAAAGTAAAAAAAATAAATATATATCGTGCAATTTTTTTTCCAGATTTAAAGACAATTTTAAAAAATAATAAGAGAGGCTCCTTTTTAGAGATTAAATAAAATATTAAAACATAAATTAAATAAAAAAATAATAAATCAAGAAACAGCGGAAAGAAAAAAAATTAGTTTCAATTTTGGCGACAAAATGCAATTACCAACCATAAGTGGCATCTGCCCTTGCTAAATCAGTTGTGGTTTTATTTTAGTTATTGCATTTTAAACGAGTCTAATAAATTAGACTACTATTAAATTACAAAACATTTTTGTCAATTTTTGACTAAATCTGCAATTTTAAGGTAATCGAATTCACTTAAGAAATATTTTTAAAAAAAACCCTCAAAATATAAAAGTTGCACATACGTCGAAGCTATTCATTTAGCACAACTTTTTTGCTTAGTTATTTTATGAAATTATGTTTTTTTTCACACAGTAATTTAATTTGACCATTAAAAACCCTCTATCCCTTAATTAATTTTTAAGAAAAAAACTACGTGTAGTAAGTACTACAACTTATAAAGTAGGATTTTATGATTTATTCATGATTAAAACCTTTTAAACTATAAGAACGAGGAGAAATAATTTAATGGAAATAATGTTATATTAAAGCCTATATTTTTTCTATTAAAATGGATTTTTTATTGTTTCTGAAAAAAATATCAATTTATGTATTTTTGTCTGTAGAAAAGCTTAAGAAACTAATTATGACTTATCACTCTGCCAGATGATCAGAATAAATCCTTATATTTTTACACACAGATAAAAAGTATAAAAGGAGCTAATGTGTTTACAAAGAGCCAAATAATTAATATATATGCTTGTGTATTATATATTTCACTTAATCTTTCATGAGCTTTAAAATTTTGTTCCTTTGATAAAAATGCATAATCATTATTCTTTCGCTCTTTCAGAAAGTACTAACTAGCTTTATAGCTTACCTGTATCAATCAGCTTAAAAATCTTAAACCAGACTTTGTTATTTAATTTCTTTTGAAACAGGTGCAAAGATAGCACTTTCATGAACAGATGATATAAGTTTCTAAGCTAAAAGCATGACATTTTTTCATGCTTGAGTACTTTATAGATTAGAGTATGTTTGCTAAAATTTAGCCTTAAGGAGCTTATTACTGAGAGTATCTGAAGTAATTAATTTAAGTTTTGTGTAAAGTGACAAAATTAATGTTTTATTAAGATTATTTTGAAAGTTCTGTGAACAATTTCGGTTATAATTGTTTTAAATTGAATAAAATATAACTCTTTATATATGAATATATTAATTTATTTTATCGTTAGTTTTTGTTATTTTAAATTTTCTTTAAAGAATATTATATTTCTGCTTGTTATATATTTACGCGCAGAATATATTTATTTAAATATATTTTTTAGAGAAATAACTTGAAAATGGCAGCATGAAAATAAAACCAAAGGTAGTGCTTTTTCTTGCAGACTCGTTTATACTTAAGAAATAAACATTTTAAATGCTATCTTGCATCTTCCATTCAAATTTTTTGGCATTGATTTGATATTTGAGAATTACTTTGGTTGGAAACAACTTATATAAAAAAAATTCTGAAGTCAATTCCTACTGAAATCAACAAAGAAAATATTTATTTTAGTTACATTTCATTAAATAATTACAATTTTATAAATATGTATATACATATGACCGAATTACAAAATTTATCTTTCAGATTTTTTCATAATTCCGTAAATTTCTGTAATTCTGAAGATATTTGTCAAATAAGGTCCATTACAAATTTAATAACTTTCGTCCCCTCAGAAATTGACAAATTCGTGGAGTGCCACTGAGAATTGTACGGCGTGCCACAGGTGGCACGCGTGGGAGGTGAGAGCATATAGAAAAGCCGAAAATAAAAAATTATTTATAAAAGTATGATTAATTTACTGAAAGGAAGCAAAACAAAATACATTCTGACTTAATAAAAATTAAATATACAGATTAACACTGATATAATACATTTATAAATATATCAGTTCTACACAATGTATTTGACAATTAATTTAACAATAATAAGTTAAGAAAAAGTTTAATAGTTACCAGTGACACCATGGGCTTGTCTATAATAAAATTATATGCAAAACTTAATACTTACCTTGATAATTTGTACGATTTACTATTAAATACGTATTGTAGCTATAGCGTCAAATTACATTATTATTGAATTCAATACATTGTTATTGTATGGAGGGGGGTGCGATGAAAATTATGATGGAAAATTCCGTCGTAAATATTGAAAGTTTGAGAAGCACTGTTGTAATTTGTAGTTTGGTGGGGTGAGAGCACTTAGTTCTTCCGTACTTTCATATTTTAAATGACATTAAAACGCTTTCAAAAAAAAATTGGCCTTTTTAATAAATAATATTTAAAATTTCAAATACAATGATTGAAAATTAATAAAAGAAAAGATTGCTTTCATGTGAATAAAATTGAAATATAAAATAAAATAAAGGTAAAAATTGATGAAATAATCTTGACTTTCATGATGGGAGTCGCGGGGCGATGCCTAGCCAATCCAGTTGCAGCAAAGGAGTTCGAGTTAAAGAGAGAAAATATTTAGATGTAAAACGTTAAAATGAGTTGATATCTAGTGGAGAAGAGATGTCAGGTATTTTTACATTTAAATTTAGGTAAAAGGCTCGACCAATCTTTAAGTAGTTAACAAAACATGTTAGGAAAAGCATTTCACGAGGTGAAGAATGTTGCATCAGATTCACATTTGGACATATTCCGTATTCAAAAAAATTCGCAAACTTTGCTAATGTCGTTATTAAGCATTTCTCTGTTTTTTTTTTTTTTTTTTGCACTATATGAAGTGAACACCTTGAGCCTTTTAAAAAGCTGCTGTATTTCAGAACACTGCAAGTTATCTTTATTATAATGTCCACAAACATTGAAACAATATTATTTTCTTTCTCTTATTTCCACCAAAGAGTCTTATTTCTTTATAGTTATTTGTGGCGTGTCCTTAGCAACCACTAGCGCTTACATAGGATGCATCATGTTAAAAACCGTTTGAAATAAAATAATAAAAGGCAGTTACATATCGAGAAAACATTTTAGGCAATGGAGTTGCGATAGAGATCTGAGTAAGTTAAAATGTGAAAATAACAACAATAAATATTTCTAATACCAAAAAGAATATGAAATATTTAAATAATTCCTCGATCAAAAAGGCTTTCTTTTGTCCCAGTAGAGAGAATTCAAGAATGAGGAAGAGTTATAGTTAAATTATGCTACTTACTTATTTTAGCTGTATAATTAACTATATAATCAAGAGTTTGGAAAATACTTTTCTACAAAATATAGTACTTTTTTCAAAAGAATTATTTCATTTAATGTTAAATATTATTAATGTTTTTAGAGTAAAATCAATGTGGTGCAAATATAAACAAGAATTTATTTTTAAAAACTATTATTCTAAAGTGATATTTTTATTTATATGCGCGTGCGATCTATTTTTTTATCTTAACAAACATGCATATGCTTACATTTTAACTATAAAACAGAATTAAAACATGACAGGAATTCGAAACAGAGTGTCTGTTAGATTTGTGTCAATTTTACGATAGATAAGGATTTCTTTCTGGAAAATTTCTGATGTTAATCCTGTTAAATTGAAATGCAAGATACTTCTGAGTAAGTCACGTGTTCTATGTTCCTCGGTTGCTATTTGTTATTTGAAGAAGCGGGAGACGACGTATTTTTTTTTAAAGAAAAGATGGCTTCTTTAAAAAATACATTTCATTGTTCTTTTTTTTTTTAAAAAAATGTTGTTAAAGAATTAATTGTGCCTAATACTTTGTGTTTGCTCAACAAAGAAATTCAAATTTCTAGTTTTTTTTTTTCTATCGGTAAAGTGTTTCCTTCGTTGATATTGTTCTGAAAAGTATGTAAGGGTAATTGAGAAGTATTATTTAACTTTTTTTTCTTGCAGTGAAAGGAAAAGGCATGTGATACAGTGATACATGCCTAATGGTTTGATTCTAAAAATATCGATATGTTTGGTTTAAAGGAATAGTTGGTGTCTTAGGTTCACAAGAAAATTCCAATTAATATATACGCTGGTGTTCAAAATTAAGAGAATTTTCTGATTTGGATCATTATCTCTAGAACTATTGGACAGATTTGAATGAAATTAAGTTTACACATAGGGTTGATATAGTGCAAAAAATAACCATTCAACAATTATAATACACATGTATGATCGTGTGTAGCACTTATCGGTGTCGGAAGGTAGGAAGCAGTGGCTGCAGGATAAAAAAAAAAAATATGGGTAACAGTGGATATGGTCCTCGCTTACAGATACACAGGTCAGGCACCACACAATTTTATACTGGGAACAAGTAAATTTATGTGTTCATGCGGCAATCGGTCTTAAGGGGTCTCAGGGGTGTTAAAAATGTTTCGAGAGCACAAAATACGAACAATTTTCGACTAGAAATAATTCTTTGAGGTTAAAATGAAATAATTTGATTCTTTTACACATTTTTTATAAAGGAATAAAGTTTCAAAAAAGTATAAAATGTCTAAAATATAATCATAATTTTAAAAATAATAAACACATAAATATAAGAAATTTTTTTGTAAGAAACAAATAGTAAGTTTTACGACGCGCATGATATTTTCTGAAATAATAATTCTAATTACTAGCAATAAGTTGATTTATAAATTCAAATATATCCTTATTAGATGGTAGCAATTTTATATAAATAGAATAAAAAATAATATTTTTAAAAAATAAAAAAAGTACAATTTTAAAATTTTTTTCAAAAAATTACAAATATGTAATACTATAAATAGCTAGGATTTAAAGATTATGATAGAGTTTATAATTATGTAAAGTTTTATGCATCAAAGTATGATAGTTTTTAAAACGCAATGCGCGTAAGTGAAAAAAACACAAACTGAGAAAAAAGGCTTTAAAGTTTTAAATTGAATTTGAGAAAATAAATTTTAAAACTTATATGCTAAAATGCTCCAGGATCATACGATATGCCTTCCTTTTGCTTAAACAGCTCAATTTCTTTACTCTTTTCAATTTTTTTGGCTCTGCGAGCTTCAAACGATGCTAATAAGCTCCTCTTTCTTGACGTAAAGATTCGATGATTGTCACGTTCAGCCAGGGACACACAAACATTTTTGTTAATTTTTAAGCCAAATTTCTCTAAAATAGTAATAAGTATTTGATTTCCATCATTAAAAATGCTGGTTGCTAGATTTGCAGCAATCTCTGCAATCTGAAGGCTAGAACCAATCGTCTTAGGACAAATCTTCCAGATTAATGTATTTAAACTTTCATTAGGATTCTGTGTCTTACCTCCTAAACATTTCCTCAGGAGTGCCAGATGAGATAAGTCTGCAAATACAGGCTTAATTACATCTCGAACAGCTTTAGCAACTGAGGGTTTGTGTTTATAATTTTGTAAATTATTATTAATTGCAGCATTATACTTACACCATGTATTTGGATTTGTAGGACAAAACCAGTGCAGCGGTTCATCATCGGTGCTGCAAGAATGACCCCAAACAGCCCAAATGGCTTTCCGCATTTCATCTACACTAGTAGAATTGCATCGAATAGCATTACCATAGTAATGCGTAAGCTTATTAATTAAACTATCAGTTAACCTACCTTTACCGCCTATAGTTTTACCATCAGATAATTTCTTTTTACCATATACTAATTTAAGCTTCCTAAGTCTTGTACCCATTCTCTTTTGCACATGGCCTACACATTCTATTTTCTGAATAAGATGGTTATCGCCATACGGCTTCTTTTCAGAAAGGGCATTGAATGTTTTTGTGTCGCCATCTCCTATGTAGTTCGAATATTTCAGGTTGTGAAGCTTTTCTGATCGAATAAAAATCCTCAACATCCCGTCAACCTCCATCTTACCAGCAGAGCCAGAATAATTTTTTCTACATGAAATCTTATGCGCTCTTAGCCATTTATTGTACTTGATACCAAACCTTACCCCTTTATAACTGTCGCATCCTTTGCAAAATGAGGACAACACATCCCGATCCAAAACCTTACCTGTTTCGCTCCCTATTAGAGTACATACTCCAATCAACGATGAATGTCCTTTTGTCTTCCATGTCCCATCACCACTTACCGTTAAAATGTTATCAGGTGACGAAGAATTTTCTTCGACAGCTGCCCTGTTCATGCTTTCTTCGGCGACTTCCTTCATAACAAGTGAAAGTTTATTATTAATAACATCATATGATTTTTGTTCAACAGGATTAGGAAGACTCATTACAGCACAAAAGGTTTTTAATGACTGTAAACCTTGACATATGCATCTCATTGCTAAAATAGATCTTCTGTTAATTTCTGGAGCATTATTTTTATTCCCAGTGTTTTCACAGCTTGAAAAAGTACAAATACTCCCACAGTTTTTACAATGTATTTCAAAATTCGAACATAAACCACGAGTGGATTTTTCTTTAATTGTTAATGGCTTATGACATTTTAAACAGCATGATACTGACAAAATAGATCTAAAGGTTGAAATAAAATCAAAAATACGATATCCTTTGAAGTTTTCACTTACCTTAACAAGATTTGACTTTAATGAAGTCTGAATTCCTGAGATTTTATTACTGGAAGCACACTTACCTGTATCTCTCCTTTCTGCAACATTTGTATCAGGACATACCTTCATGAATTGGTTCCCTCTAAATCTTCTTTTGTAAGGACGTTTACCTGAAGGCCTAGGATGTATATTTTCCATTTCAAATCAAAAGATAAATAAGGTTTTGAGTTTCGATAACGATTTCAAACAACGTTGTTTTGAATTTCGATAACTTATTTCAAACAACGTGGTAGCGTTACCAAAACAGAATGTAAACACAGAAAGAATGAATGTGTTGAGTTGCAAGCTTCCTTCTGATCAACTCAAGCGCTTAAAATATTTCATGAGGCTTTTTAAAAACAGAAAAATGAAACGTATGCCGAAATAAAAAAACTGGGCGTGGCATGTGTCCATTTAAACACTGTTATTACTAAATTGCTGTTTGGAATTTTTTTAATAACTTTCAAAGTTTTTGTAGCACTATCACGTGGTTGGTATCAAAATGTTCAAAAGAAAATGAGGAACAACATATATTTTTTTCGAAAATTCGAAAAAATCCGAGATTAACACCCCTGTGACCCCTTAATCATTCAGAAACGTGGTTTTCGAGCCTTGGGTGGTTTTCGGAAGGGTTTACGAGTTGCAATTGCCCTCCCCAGAGAGTTCCATGCATGTTCTATACGGATGAGGTCTGTAGAACTAACTGGCTCATTCATTAGGTTAATATCTTCAATTTCTAGAAATTTGTCAACCAGATAAAGTCTAAGTGGCCACACATTGACACCCATTAAAATTAAATCAGGGTCAACTGCACCCCTAAAAAGTGAGCATGAGAATAAAAGACCTCATCTCTATACCTCACAACAGTCTCAGTACTATTTCAAAGACGTGGAGGCGTGTGACGCCTTCCAAAGTTATGCCTACTGAGGCCAACAAACCTCTGCTGCAGCACTAGTCTATTTCTCGGGCATTGGAAGGCAGGTAGCAGGTTCTTAGCTCTCTCCATATGATAGCACGGTGAGGATCACTGGTTAGGCTGAACCGGGACTTATCTGTGAAGAGAACAGTTGCTCAATGATTCATGCTCCAATCACTAATAATTTAATCCACATTTTAAAAGGTTTCTTCTGTTTGCAGAACTGAATGGGACGCAAACCACAGTTCTTGAAAATAGCCCTTTCTCATGAAGTTTTTTGGAAACAGTTACCTCTGAAATTTGGGTTCCCGTGGCCACATACAATTCACGAGAGAGCTAAGAAGCTGTAGCATCCCTGTTACGCCTCGCTATAATGCAGAAACGTTGAACTTCTCTGGCCATCGTGGCTCTTGGTCAACCTTGTTCAGGCCTTCTCTCGATGGATTTGGTATCTTGAAACTGTTTCCATAAGAGGAATATAACGTTAGGAGTTCTCATCAAACCTGCATTTGACACTAGCCTGCTTCTAGTCAATCCCCACACACATAATTCGGCACTGCATTAGATTATCTAAACGTTGAGGTTTACTAATTTTTACGGTTCGATCTTCGATTTAAGCATAATTGCTGCAAAGTAAACAATACCAAAAAATTCGGTGAAGTGTACTAGCGAACGGAATGCTAATTTTGGCGTGAGTGCTTATAAATCTTGTTCCTCGACTAGATGCTCCATCACACACGTATACGCTTACGTATTTGATGTCCAAGATTTGCATCTTTCTCTCGAAACAGTATGTTTACACTTCGCTCAATTCTTTTTATGAAATTCGACAAAATATACAAATTTTCTTAATTTTGAACACCAGTGTATTTCGAAATGCAATAAGAGACGAAAAATATGCATCTTTTTGAAGATCTACAAAAATAAGAGATGATGCAAAGAAAGTTAGATATGATCCAGATTTGAATTTGTGGCAAATATGTGGGCTCTAAAAGACAATCATGGATTCATTTCTTTTGAAATTGATGTCTCGGTTTATTGGTTATCAACCTTACTTTCTAAAGCAACATCAAGGCTATTGGTGTCAGACTTAGCCGATCAATCGATATGGACAACATCCTTGACGTCTCAGAGTGAAATTTCACACATGATACCTTCTTTCAGTTCATGAAAAATGTGTCGCTACGTGGAATACATAGGCAAGAGAATCAATTCGATTGTTATATTTCGGAAGCTTTTTCAAAAGACTCATACAAAATCAGCAACTCGAATAAGAGGTTTTGAATCCTTCTGTTGTCTCTTAATAAGCTTTATTTTCTATTGGTATAATTCTCACAATAGTGTTATCAGAAATGCCAACAAATATCTTAAATTGTTTTGAAAATGAATTTTGAATCGTATTTTGTGAGGAATACACCACAATAGGCACTCTAGGAGATTTACGAATGTAGTAATATTTCATGTAATTGCTCGAAATTTTATTTTTCAGATGAAAAAAAAAAAGAAATATGTACTCATATTTGTGAAACCTTAAGTATCAAAAGGAAGTGCTCGAGGCAAACAGAAGTGTCGAACGGAAGTGTCTGGAGAGCTCTATGAATAACTTTGCGGTGGTATCCCTACAAGTTGTAACATAACAAGGAACTGAAACCTCCTGACTTCGACTCTCACCGAGATTTTGTGAATTTGGTATTCAATAAGATGGAAGGGCCTCACGACTGGCTTCACACTGTGCTTTGGACAAATGAAGTACATTTCACACTCTCTGGCGCTCTTAACACCCACAATTGTCGAGTGTGGACCACAGAAAATTCACATGCATTTGTTGATGTACCCTTGCAGCAGCCTAAAAGGACATTCTGGTGTGTGTGGCTTCACTGCTAATTTCATAATTAGTCCATTTTTTTTTTCGAAAAAGTCACACAAACGGGTTTTAAAACAATTTCTTTCCCTGGTCAGCGATATGTAGCACTGTTACAGAACAACATTATTCCTGAATTGCAAGCACGACAGGCACTCCAAACAGTCACCTTTATGCAAATAAAGCCCCACCTCATATTGCTCTGCTTGAGCAGCGCCTGCTACGCTCAACATTTGGGAAGGATCGCATTATCAGTCGCTACTTTAATCACGCATGGCCTCCAAAATCTCCTGATCTTTTACTGACCCTGTGACTTTTGGCTGTGGGGATTCTTGAAGTCAAAAGTGTACCTCGACCAACCGGCATCACTATCAGCACTGAAAGATGACATCCACCAAAATGTATCTGCCTAACACAAAAAAAAACTACTAAATGCTGTGAACGGTGCGGTGACTCGTCCCACATCTGTACTTCTGAATGATGGACAGCATATTGAACGTTTACTGTTGTACTAATAACTGTAATTAAGCTGACTTATAAATTGTTGACATTTTTTCATTTGTAAATCATCTTTTGGTGCAATAAAGCACTATACCGCCATTTGTTGGTCACCAATAGAACTACTTTTTTTTGTTGCCACACAAAACCCGGTTTCTTTTTCATCCATTTAGTGTAAACCGTATCTTTGTATCTTGATTCGTTTTTGAATTATTCATTTTTAAAGCTCATCCTGACTGTTGGATCACCCGGTATACATATATATATATAAATGAGATTGAAAATATGACTTCTTGTACGATTCAATAAAGCATTTATTTCAATTTCATATAGTTTACAGAAGCGAGAACCACCATACCTGAAAAGACAGAATTACTGTGATTACGTTTCTACGAAATAAATAAGTTTGCCACAATACTTTGTTTGGAACGGATTACTTTTCAATTTGAAATATCTTTCTTCTTTCGAAATAATAAATAAGAGACAAAAGTATAAATAGAATTTATCTTAACTGAAATTTTTTTTCCACATGCATTCCCTACGTAGATAGAAAAACAAAATAATTTTCTTTTATTATGGATTTGTGCATTCGGAAATTTCTCGTTAGTTGTATCAGGTCCATTTTCCAAACAGTCTTTTCATATGTAGTTTATCTCCTTTCTCGGATATTTTTCATTCCAATTTTTTATATTTATCATAAATTTTATATTTATAAAATTTTTCTTGAAAATATACATGGAAATGCTTTAAGTTTTAACTAATTCAAATTTGTTTGGGAGTTCAAATGAAATCAAGTTAGTTGATTACGACGCTTAGGGAGCATCAAAGGATATTCTTTCTGAAAACAAGATGTAGCTTTTAATCTTAAGAACACCTACCATTATGTAACAATAGGTTATGCTTAAAAAATATCCCTCACCTAGATGTTTCTACCGGCCCTACAATCCGGATTTCAAATGAAACACACCTCGTAATTCTGAAACAAGGTCAGATGACAAAATTAAAACCTAACCTGGCACTCCCCTCTCCTAAATTCCACACCATACCAACGGTAGAACGTTTGTGCCTCGACATATGTAACATGCATCGGCCCGCTTTGCACGGCGGGTCTTAGAAAGTACAAGGCTCGATTTCATTACACGTCGGTCACGAGTCCGTTACGTAACCACTAGGCTCCGCGGTCACAATTTATTTATAAAGTTATTAGGCAGACTGCAATTTTTTGTAAGTTTTCCTAAAAAAATAAAGAAATTTAATATTTTTGTTATATACTAAGGCAGGGGAGAAGAGTGAACTATTTGATAGTGCCACTATCTGTCAAAAGAAAGCCATATCTCATTAAAAAAATATGCGTACCACTTCCAACTTTTCCAACTAACAAAAAAATATGAAAATGCGAAAAAAAATGCTTTTTATTAGCTTATTATGAGATTTTTACGCAATTAGCACATTTTCAATGGAAAAATAACATCATAATTAAGACTCAAACACACTTAGGTTTTATTGTTAAAAAACTCCCCCCCCCCACCGATTTTAAATGTTTTCAATTTGAATATCAGGTGGTAACAATAAATACGTCGCAGAGATACTGAAAAAGGATTTGTTAAACGATCAGCATTTTTTTTTTCATCTTGAAAATTCATCAAACTTAGCTCTGAATGAATCCTACGAATTAGAAAGTAAATTTTTAAATTTGGCATAGTTTGGATCATTATTAATTTGTGGTAGATAGTTCCTGCAGCAATGGGAAATCAATACTGTTATCCTTTTTTCTCCAAAATCGAGACACAAAAGTAAAAGTTTGTTCACAAAAGATATATGTTTTCCCATTTAAAGTAGGAAAAATGCAATATTTTCCTGGTAACTAAATTTAACTTAGTATTTAAATGTTCCATAATAACGGTAAGAAAAGCAAAATCTCATAGCCAATCTTCATTCATGAGTAGCAAACACTTATAAAGGTAGTTCATTGTTTTATGCCATATATTTTTAAACACGCTCCCTAAAATTCCAAAAATTTCGCGTGCACACAACAATGAAGTAATAACACAATAATTTTCTATTGTAATTCAACTAAGTGTATTTAAAATATTTTTTTGTCTGAGACAACCACATTTAAATAAAACTGTAAAAAAATTTGCTATTTATTATTAGCTTTTCTCTTTTTTTAACTTTTCAATAAATCTCCACTTACCACTTTTACAACTCCGCCTTTCCACTCTGTGGCACGTATGTCGTGGATTGGCCACCCCTGTCTAATGGAAGTACCTGTATGTATGATCGGAATATGACTGAGCCGCGGTAGCCCAGCTGGCAAGATCCCAAACTCGTGATCGGCGAGTAGTGAATTCAATCACCAGTGCCACTGAAGACCCACCGTTAGATGGACTTGTGTACGCTAAATCTTTCATGGCTCAATAGTCCCCTTGGCGTGGTGTGTAAGTATGGAGTGAATGTTTCAGCTCAAGAGTGTCATCCTCTTCACTTGACGGAGGTAGAAAATTGAAGTTCGTTGCCAATGGACTTCGTGTTGCTCCAGAATGTGCTTACTAATTCTAATCACATAAATGAGCGTAAATACTAGATATTTAATCTAAAGGCCCATGTATGATTTGTCGTAAGATAACATTTCATCAAAAGGTAAATAAAAGGTGATTTCAAGTCTGTTTGAAGGTTTGTTGTCAATTGAAAGAATAAAACAGCTGTGCGAATAAATTTATCTTGATATATCCTTTTTAATTGAGCTCTAATTTATTTTAATATATATGATTGTATCAAAAATTGAGGTGATTTTGTCTCAAACTCGGAGTGTGTTCTGCAGCTTATTGATTTTTTGATAGGTTGCAAGTACTAAGGTGATTTTAGAGTGGCGGATGATACAAAAGTCTACGTCTGTCAGTTTGATGCTTGAAGCAAGTCAAAGGTGGTGCATCAACTTGAAGATTATTTTAAGGAAGGGATATCGTTGCCAATCGCTTTTTTAAGCTCCCTGGGAAAACTCATGTCATATTTACATCGAAAACTGTTGGAGGTCTACGGCTAAATTTGTATATCGCAGAAACAAGTGCATTAGTAAAGGACCGATGGCAGCCACATTCGTGTCAATGATTGACGTTGATTATCTGCCTCTACTGTCATCATCTGTCTCAGAGTACTCTTACATCTTGCAAACGCATTACACACATACGCTTGCTTTAGCAACATATAAACCTCTATCCGTATACCTCCAACAATTTCTGATAAATATCACATGGTTTTTCTCTTTTATTCATAAGAAATGATTAACAGTGAACATATCCTCGGGTTATTGACAGTTTAATAATTTCGCACTGTAAGGCAACACTAGAGCTATTAGCAACTAGCCTCGTAATTTTAATTCTCGGTCAGGAGAGGAGGATGACACCTAATCCGACACCCCATCTCAGACCTATCACACCACTCTAATTGATGGACTTTGACCTTGATAAATTTGACGGGCATTAGATCCTCTACATGGTAGCACCCGTACTCGAACCTGAGACAGGCCAGCTTCAAGTTCTTGAACATAACCACCAGACTATCACGACCACACCTTCTTTCTGGAGAAAAGTTCAAGTTGGCGTGCCATCTTTGATTTGTTCTAAGTACCAGACGGGTCGACGTAGAAATTTGTACAAACGGTCACACTTAAATCACCATAGTACCTGAAACATACAAAAAAAACAATTAGCTACACAAAAAAATCACTCTGAGGTTTTGAGAAAAAATCACCTTATTTTTAAATAGCCTTGTACCTCAATGCTACATCATGAATCCTGTATATATCATTAATTCGTACCACACAACTTTTTTTAATTAAAAAGGTACATTAATTTACTTTCACAATTCTAAAGCCAATATAGCTAGATTTGCATTAGAATTTACTGGTGTGCTGTGAAGAAAAAGTTTGTAAACGATTTAATGTTTCTAATTTTTTTTATAAACCTGCAAGCAAATTTTAGCAATAAAAATCAGCTGCTATTGGTAATGATACAATCGACACGCTTCTACAAATATCTCAGAATTTTTAAAAAGATACGTTTGTTGACGAAAAGAAATGTTAAGATCAACTTTTGCTGGAAATGCAATTGAAGAATGAAAAATATTTTCCGTAAAAAGAAAACTTTTTACGTTTATATTCTTCAATATGTTTAGATTATTGTACCAGAATCTGTAATTGAAACAGATAAATTTCTAAAACTAAATCAGATCAAATAAAAGTATCTAACTCTTCAATCAAATGCAACATAAACCAGATCCAGTATTTATATTTTTATATTTTTTTCCTTTAGAGAACTGGGTAACAATTTTCCAGTTCCGAAACAGCAGCTCGATATGAAATCCCTCACTTTAAGTTCAAGGCCTTTGTTTTATCCTTAGAGAATTAAATCAAATCAGAAAGAAAACTTTTTTCTCCAAAACAAGCTGAACAAAATTTTTTGTGGTCCGATACCATCTTGGCAATATGCCATTGTCTACTTGCACGGGAAGGAGAATTTAGACTAGAAAGATTTACTTCACATCATCAGTAATATACTCAGAGATAAATTATCTCCATGTTCAATGTTTTAAAAAGCTAAATGATATATGTTAATATCTAATAATCAGTTCGGGAATAACTGTAGCGTAAATTGGATTAACTCTACATCATTTTCCAGGAATAGAAGGCCGCTTTTAGCTCAGTTGACAAGAATAATTGCCAAATTCACTGTCCAGCGATGTGAGAACAAATCAATCGAGCACACGTTGCGAAAAAGTATGGATCGTGCAATCTGGGAAAATATCTTGAAAAGAAAGACTAATAGCATCTTTAGATACAGACACAAAACCACGAAGGAAAGATGAGCGATAGTCCCTTTTTCATTCCCTCGAGAAACAGAGGGAGTTTTTTCTTTATTTCTTTTACATCTGACAGACTGCCGAAGGGAAGAGGGAAATCATTTTTTCCCCCTTCTTACTCTTTCTTCTCTATTCTTTAAACGGGGAGGTGACTAGACAGATAAGTGGAGAAGTTTCACATCTGTTGCTTGAGGAAATATTCTTTTTTGTGTTGTTGCGTTTCATTATGGAAAGGTTGTTTTGTAGAAAGGTGATCATCAGGAACTTGATGGAGAGTAAGCAATAAATGAAAAGTTTTCTGTGAGAGGTTTTTATCCTTTTTTTTCCCTTTTGAAGGTTTATTTATGTAAACAGAATGCCATGCCGATACTCGAGTGATGAATTATACCTTTTTTTAATGGAACTGTGTGATTATCTTTTTTCACATAATGGAACTTTTTATTCGGTTGTAAAAAATGTGTTTTGTGGATTATTTGTATGAAAAGGGGATATAAATGAAAAATAGCAAAGGAAGCGAAGAAAACAGTTTAATCTTGGATGCAAAATTTTAACAATGATTGCATACAATAAATTAACCCCTTAACACACATTTTTTTGAAAAATCTGGCAAAATAACCAATTTTGTTTTATTTAATAAAATACATTTAAGAACCCTGTTTTGATCAAAAATAAAAAAAATACAAAAATAATAATTTTTTGTTTTAATTTTGAATTTAGATCCATATTGCAGATAAGAGCCGAATATATTGCAATCTTGCACGTACATTCATTATCTTTCTTTTCTTATTGCTGTTTCCAAAAAGAAGCATGTTTTTATCCGAAAGAATATTTATTTATACATCTTTAACATAAATAATAATATATTAATAGTATTTATTTTTAAAAATATCGAAAAATTTTCATTAGTGTGATATATTTGAACGCAAGGTGAAGCATATAGCCCAACATATTGTAATTATTACACATGGAACTACTCTCTTTTCTTTTTCTTTGTTATCACTTTTAGTTTTTTATGCAGTGATTTTTCTTGTAGGATAGCGTTTCTCAAACTGTGGCGTGCACCCCCTAGGGGGTTGTGATAACTCTACGAGGGGGACGTGAGCATATTGAAAAGTCCAAAGCAAAAGATTATTTAAAAAAAAATTAATTTACTGAAAGTAGACAAATAAAATACATTCTCATAATAAAAAAATACCCATTTACTCTGATATAATACACGTATAAATGTATTAGTACTGCATATATGTATTTTATAATAAATTTAACAATACTAATTTAAGAACAATTTTAATAATTACCAATGGCCCGTGAGCTTTTCGTATATAAAATTATATAGAAAAATTAACACTTACCTTGATAATTATTACGATTTATAATTAATCTCCTAACTACCGATTAAAAGTTGTACGATTCGCTCCCCAATGCCACCGTTTTCCACGTAGGCAGGCGTATATGATGCACTGAGGGGGAGAAAACGAATAAATAAGCAAATCCTCTGAAATAAGTAAATCCTTCGCAAATACTGTCAAATGCCTTTTTTTATTGCATTTCGAAGCCTTCGGTGCAATTTTATGGATAATAGTGCAGATAAAAGATTATACTTCGGAAAGACGTATATATAAGTCAAGGGCAATTAACGCTTTGTCTGAGCGAGACAAATAAGTGGAGAAGTTTCACATCTGTTGCTTGAAGAAATATTTTTTTCCGTCAGTGGCAAGAGGTTAAAATCATATTGTAGCTTTACCATCAAAGTATAGTTTTTTTAAATTAAATACATCGTTATTGTGTGTGTATGGAGGGGGCACGATGAAAATTTTGATTGAATACTGTGTCGCAAATATTGAAACTTTGAGAAGCACTGTTTTAGGAGTTTCTTTTTCTGATGTTGGTGGAACAAAACTGGGAAAATATGACATTCCAATTGTCGTAGAAATCCAGAGAATTTTGATCTAACCATTTTTTTTTATATTTGTATCGCTATAACTTTGTGTATAATAACTTCCTCTTTTAATCTGCTTCTGGGATCTAAATATTTTCACCTCAATCTTTTTGTACAAAACATATGCTTTCTAAATGTAGATGACTAGCAAACTAAAGGATACCTTTGAATAATATTTATCTAAGTTTACTATAAATCTTATCTAAATTTACGAAATTCCAACGATGGATCGCAATCAGTCTCACGAGTGCAGACGGTGATCGCTTATATTCGAGTGTGAAAATTACAGCACCACATAAAATGCGACTGTGCACGAATTACCTCGTTTATGTACAGTTTGGCCAGTTTAGCTGGATTCATTTAACTCGATCATGCACGTTAAAGGGTTGAATTACTTCTGTAAAATAATGAAATTATTAAAAATTTTCAAATAATTTATAAATTATTCTTATTTACATAATAAATGATTATTTCAATCAAAACATTATACACAATTGCATAAAATAAATCAATCTAAGAAAATTTGCAGTTACCTTTCAATGGTTTACTTTAAAAAAATGAGAATAAGTTGTTTTTCCTCGTTCGTAATTGCTTCAAAATTAATTGCGATTACATAGAAACTTTTTTCTTAATTGGAGGAGTGCTTTGAACAAGAAGTGGATTATAAGAGGTCTGCACAATTCAAAAGGAATAAAATTCATAAAAAAGATAGAGATCTTATAAAGAATAATTATCAACTATTTATAAACTTGTTATATTTCTCAAAATTATTTTTCTGCATATAAGTGGGAGAAAAATATTTCAAATGAATATATGGAAACTAAGAATTATATTTTTGTTATAAAACATTAAAGAGACTTTTATATAAATTAATTCAATAATTTATATTTAATTGTGAATACCCTTAAACAAAAGCTTTGTCTCGGTTACACACACAAATGTACTTAAAATATTAAAAATACATCTGAAAAAAAATTGAGAGCTAATTACTTACCTTTGATGTTAATTTATATGAGATGTACGATAACTTTTATCATATTTTTTAATTTGATAAAAAATACGATTTGTTATAGTTAACGTAAATATATGTGTAAATATTTAATAATATATATGATTCATTGCTTAAAAATCTGGAAATTATTAATTTGTCTAGTGGTTTTTCTTTTCTTTTTTTCATTTTTTTCTTTGAGTTTCTAACTCCACTTTCCTCCCCCCTAAAAAAATTACAAACACTTATTCGATAATGTAACGAATCAACAGTAAGCAATTTTGTCAAAAGAAATATGAAAGATATTCAAAAGTTTGCAATAATTTGAAGAAATAATTATATAAATTGTATGAATTCCTAAGCTGTGGTGACATAGGTAGCAAGTATTGAAACTTAACGGAAATATATAAACAATGTGTTCCAAAACTCAACGTCAAGCGGCCACAAGATCATAAGGGTGAAGGAGGGTCATGTCAGTTATGGGAAAAATTTTAAAAAATCATATTCCTTGGTTAAATGATTACTAGTAAATTTTTGAAAATTTGTAAAAATCTGACACCCTGCCATCATTTAGGTATTGTAACTACAAAATTTACAATTTTACAGTGATTTTTCCCCTAATGTCATCGTACATAGTCAAGCTATTATTAACAGACACAAGTCGTACAGAATGTTTTACTGGTTTATTTAAAAATATCACTGTTTGTATTTAGTCAAGATTTGAGAAAATGTCACCTAACTTTGACTCTGCATAAAATATTAAAATATTGCACACAACCCCAGGCAAATTAAACTAAAGATATGACCCATTTTGTAAAGATTTTAAAATGGCCGAACACTTTCTTTGCCATTTTTTTATTTACAAAACACACACACACATCTTCATTTTAAAAGCATCGGTTGACATCCTCCATCACATCATTACAAACTGTGACCACAAATTTCACAATTTTACGCTGTTTTTTTTTTTTTTTACTAATGAGATTTTACATAGCCGTACATTAATCACAGTCGAAATTGAGAAAAACACTTTGCTAGATTATGTAAAATTAATCTAGTTTTAATCAGCATCTTATAAAATGATGCCACCTAACGTTGATTCTCCAATAAAGAAGATATTACAGCAAACTTGCGTGGGAGAAAAGCAGCACTGAGACACACACATAACTCCAACTATTAGAATAAAAAAAATTATAATGATGAGAACGAGAATACAAAAGACTACACAAAACAAATCGAAGTGTAGACATAAAACAATATTATAACAGATTATTTACAGTAATGCAAAATGTGCTCATTAATAACAAGCCTTACAATATTCCAGAAACAGCTCTCTAGAACAGTTCAACTGGCTAGAACTTAGTCACAAAATTTTTCTTTTATTGTAGTCAACGAACGAGTGATTTTCTATTGTCTCAAAGGTCCCTTACATAGGCTTTTGGAAATTTTCACAAAAGTGGATTCCAGAAAATTATCGATGGTTCCTTGGCGATATCGTTTTTCACCAAATTTTTTACCAAGGGAGATAAAATCACCAAAACAGAAAACCCTGACAACCTCTTCATTTTTCAAGCCCATGATAAGAAGCGAATTTCGACGGTAAAATTCAGTTTTTCATAAGGAGAGTACCACCACAGAGAAAATAACACGCGGTGGTGTTTCAATATTACATACTATCCTAGGCAAGTTATTTCGAAAGGATGTTACATTTTGTTAAGAATCCATAATGGTATACCACACTTGCTACTTTTGTAATCCAAACAATTATTGATAATTTTTTTTACATGAAATGACTTAATGTCAAAAAACTCTATCTTAAAATATAACTCAAATAATGCAAAACAAATTTAAGAATAAAATGGGAAATATTTTTGGTAAAATTTTAATGAATTAAATGTTCGAAGCATTTGCCTTGTACTCAAATGCACTCTCTCTATTTCTTTTTAAAAGTGATCACTTTTCGTGAGTAATTTGCTAAATTTATTTCTACAATTGCTTCAACAATTCTTTTGGCGCAGTATGGTTGCATTTTGAATATATATATATATATATATATATATATATATATATATATATGAATTAGTTTTAGCACTGTAACAAGAATGAAGCGTTAAATCGTAGTCAAATCTCCTGTTTTATTTTATGTAACAGATGAAGACTTTTACATTAATGGGTTGCTTTGAGACACAAATATTTAGACTATATTCTTCAGATGAAAAATAATATGACCCGAACATGGAAGTTGAATGTATTTTTGGGTAGAAAAAATATACTACTTTGTAAAATTGTCAATATTTTTCCTCATAAATGTACAGAGAACAATAAAGTTTAATACGGTGTACGATTCTTTTTTGAGTCAACACGTTTTTCCTGAATAAAATATCTTACATATTTTCTTTTCCTATACCTTAAGCGTTAACAGATTCTACATATATATATATATATATATATATATATATATAGTTTCATGTATTACAGATATTTAAGAAATGGGTATTTGTTAATGCTTTGAGATTTTAAAAGCGCAGTAGATAAACAATATATGTCTTGTTATTACAGATATCTATTAGTTTTGAGATATTTTTGGAATATAACAGTCTTCTAAATCAGGATCTTATCCTTTTTATTACTTCTTAAAGACAGTTTTAAATTTATTTAAAATGGTGCATTATAATAAAACTTATGAACTTAAAAATGAACTTATTTACTGATTTTTTTATTTTTTGAAGTGAAAACTTCTTTAGCGGAGTTGGGCACTTTTTGGTAGGGGAAAATCTTATGGGTTCGCGTCACCGACATGCTCTGACTGGCTCATGCGCAGTGTGCTGTTCGCCTTAAACACTTTTTGGATGGGTAAATCTCGTGCGTTCGCGTCACCGACATGCTATCTGTAGCTATACAGCTGACGTTTAGTGCTGTGTATATCTTATAAGTAAAATTCAATGGATTTAGTGAATTCAATGTGTATATACTGTGCATTGCTCGGTGCGATTCCGAGAATGGGCAATGCATATTAATGGTTGCCGTTTATATTTCGCCTGGAAAATCTATGAGACAGATACAACCATTTTTATTCGAAAATTTGATTATTTATACAAAAGAAGGTTCTGAAATACCCGAAAAAAGATTTGGCGAAAAATATGATAATGTACCGATGATTTTAAGTGGAGACTTCCTTATTAACTTGGCAGATGATAAAAATCTACCACTAATTGAATTTCTAAATGAAACACTTAATTTAAATATGCGCAATAATCGAAAACTCAGTACTACAAAATATAAAACGACGATCAATGCGGTTTTTACGCGATAATTAGATAAATTTCAATCATTTTCCTTTCTTACTTTAGTTACCATAAGCCTATTGTATCTTTTTTAGGACAAAATGAAATAATTGAAAGTACAAAAAGTCTAAGTATTATTGAAATTAATGATGACAATGATGCAAACAATTAAAATAATGTTAAGAATCAAGTATATTGAAATTTAAGTAAATACAAATTCTATTCATAAATAATATGATTGTATATTAATTGTTATTTCAATTGAATTGTATTTACATTTTGTCATGATCTTGTGCAGCCCGTAATATATTTGAAAAATAAAAAACCATATAAACATGTGCATTTAGTTGTTGCTCGGAGTGTCAATAGATGTGAAAACCAGATTGATGTAGATAATTTTAATTCAAACATTATGAAATTTCAAATATTAATACTAAAAGTTCTAAGTTTTCACTTCTATCGGCAGTCTCTATAACTGCCAATTTTTTTAATGCTTGATTCATTTTAAAATGCAAATTGAACATGGTTCTTCTATATATTATGATTATCTGCTAAAACATTTTAAAGGATTGTGTATTCCGGATTCTACTAATCATCTTGGAGAAAATCTCTTTTAACTGTGATATTAATTTAAAAACCGCTTTCCGTTCAAGGACTTTGTTTTAAACAAATGCAATAGCTATTTAAGGGCCAGTAGGTTCTGGTTCTTTTCAAAAAAAGATAGTATCATATATATATTGAAGAGAAATAAAGTGAGGTATTGTCTGTATAACTATTCCCTGAAAAGTGTACATATAAATTAGCTAGACAATTTTTATCTGGTACATCCTGTGACAAGCTTTAATTTGTTGATAATAACTACCAATATAATGCTGTAATTTTCTTGAAGTATTAGCATACTGTTTAGTGGTTAAGGTATTCTAATTAGAAGCATTTTTAAGAGTGCTCTCTTCATATAATTGCAAAATATTTTTAAAAAAACCTTGCATATATTATATATAATTGTATAGGTATAATATGGTTGTAATATACAGTTCATCTCAGCACCTTTAACATTAAAGAGACGGGAACATCTAGGCAACTCAGAATCACCTAACAGTGTTAAATCGGAAATGACACGTGTATGCGGTAAAGTACATAAAAACTACAAAAAAACAACAACCATATCTACAGCCCTGTCAATGGGAATGTCATACCCCAGTGATTTGATATGCCCCCTGAAGAAGTAGGGAAGACATGGTAAGCCCGACGATCGAAGAGGCCAATGCTCCGGGCTCCGCATATATCCACAGCAATTGCAAAAGCCCGTAACAATTTAATCTCCTTCTGATGAGCTTTTTGGCACGTGGAAAATATAATTTGTTGTATGAGAAGCTGTGAATTGTATTCAGCTCACTCACAAAGCTTTTTGGGATGTAAGATATGAAAGCTAGGCGACTTATATACTAAGCTTGGTACCAATCAAGTCATCAGACCTTGTTTTAAATTATGAAGCCAGTTGCCAATTGCGTAATGTCTCGTAGCGATAATGAAGATTACAAACGTCGAGTATAAGTAGTTGAACTAATCATGAAAGAAAACAAAGAATCTGAATATTAATTTGAAAATTCACTTTTATTTTACTTTAATAGCTTCACTCGGCGGTCTATCGGTATTGAACTTAGTAATTTTGATCCCCAGTATCTGAGTCGAAATCCGTTTCTTGCACTTCATGCAAGAACTTAAGACATTCTTTACTTTAGTGTGCAACGAATAGTTTTGTTTTACTTGTTAATACTAAGTAAAATAAAAATATTCTAATTCATGGCTATCAAACATAAATCGATAGTTGCTCAATAAAGCTATGTTTTGTTTGCATATTTGGAAAATGTGGATAAAAATTTTGACAAGCTAATGCTTTATCAAAAAGTAATTATTTAAAACTGTATGCTAAGAGTTTTTTGTATTTCTAAATAATATATATAACTATACCCAATATAAAGAATAATATCCCATTTTTTATAGATCTGTTGATTGATTTTAAACTACGTCTTCACTTTGCCGCTACACAATTGTTTTTAGCAATCAAACGCTGTAATTTATAATGTTGGTCAAATAATTAAGACGCGCGCGCGCGCATACATCAACTAATACTTCCCCATTCCCTCTTAATTTTCCACTACTATGTTTTTAAGTCAGTTCTGTTTAGTACACAGCAACTTTCTTCAATCCACATGGTGGTTCTTGTTGAAATCACGATTGTGTATCTGTTGTAATAAGTTATTTTGTACAAAAACGAACAGATGCAAATATAAGGTTATAAAAACGTTATAAAGGTTAAAGGTTATTACGGTTATATAAGATTGTTAAAATTGTAAAAACGTTCTACAAGTAACTGGTTTTCTGAACTCTGTCATTGAATCATGTGCCCATATATCTTTCAATTGTACCAAATAAAATTTCCGTTTAACAATATGCTACACATACACATATATCATTCTGCAGTAGGATATACACGATTGTAGAATGTTGAAATTAATCTCAAATTTGAATCTAATTCCTTTTAGCAGAAATATTTGAACATCTCTTCCCTACGTATATATATATATATATATATATATATATTTGAAATCATAAGATTCATAGTTTATACTTCTGAAGGAACAACGTCAAACGAATTTAATTGGCAATTTGAAAGGAAAGGATTGCTTAAATTAGACATACTGAGATAAATTCTTTCAGTTCATTTAATCGAAATTGGCAACCTTACTTACACTTGAGAATAGACCTTAAAATTTTTAAAAAAACATAGTTAAGCATCAGTGTAGATTTATTTTGTATTCAAAATTTGTTAGTAAACTTTATATGTGTGTGTGTGAGAGTGATAGCGAGAAAGAAAAATCATTGACTAAATAAGTATAACGATAAAATATGTCGCCCTAATATTTTAAATTATCGCTTCATCCATAAATTAAATAATTCATACAAAGTGCTGATACTTCATTCAAGTAAAGATAATACAAACGAAGAATTCTTCACAACATAAATGGGAGAACTATCTTATAAAATAAACAATTGATTCACACAGCAAATCAGAGTGAACTATTTACACGGATAAAATTATAAATAAATCACTTCAAGAAAATCATCTAAAAATGGATTTTTCATTTTTATTGAAAAACACACTTCTTTTGTTTCTTATAAGGTTTAAATTTTTTTTCTACATCAATTAAAAGTATTCATATATTTTAGTAAGCTATGTTCTTGTACATTAGTTACTGGTAAGTTTATACTTAAAATATCTTTTCTGAAAAAAAAGTATAAACTTCAACACAACAGAAAAATGATTTTGAATAAAACTACTTATTTTATAACTTTGAAGCCTTACACATGTATTATATATATATAATTCTATATAAAAAATGAATGACTTAAAAATGTCCTTTAAACTTGGTCATTTTTGGCATTTCAGAGATACGGAAAATTCTGTGTGAAATGTGTGTGTAATTTCTTTAAATTATTTTTTGGCAAAGCAAATTTTAAGTGCACATATTTAGTTTATTTTAATAAAGCTGAGAACACACACACACATTTCAAAGCAATACATTTCTAAATGAGTTTACATAACTAGGAATAATGAAATGCATTTTTAAATTTTAAATTTGTTCCTTCATATTTTTCTTTCTACACTCAGTGCTCTTAAAATCGATATCAAATTAAATGAGTGAACTGGTTAAGTTAAGGACTTACAGTAGGTCGTTCGCACTTAATGAAACAATTTTGATAGTTAATTTTATATTTATAAATTTTGCTTTTTTTAGGCGATTTGCTTCGATTTGATAGCCCTGATTCTTGACAATAGCTTTAGCTTTTGAATTTTCTATAAATTAAACTCTTTCTTAGTACTGCAGTGCTAATTTTACTCTATTCCTTTTCAACCGTTTTCCAAAGTCCGTTCAGTGTTCTTAGATACCGTTTTCCTGAGGTTTTGTCACGGATCTGTTCGGATTTTTCACACTAACAATCCTCTTGGGGTAAAATGTGGGTCTTAAAAATTTAATCTGTTGAAAGCCATCTTTCGAAGAAAAAGATATGAGTATGTAAATTAAAACTTGTATATAAAGATTAAACTTTCGAGTTAAAAAGGAGAGATATATTAGAGAGAGGTTATAGAGACTGCTACGGCTAGCAGTGATTGATTAAACGTGGCGTGGAAACTTCGTACCTGATTACTGTAATATTAAAGTTGACGATTAGAAATCAAATTAGATTAGGTCGCTATCAATTAGAAGGCATTGCCTAGAGTTAATTGATCTGTTTATTTAAAGCCTTCTCTATTTCGTCTGCCTCGCTATTGTTTTCCATATTTAGTATTTGGGTGCATCTCTTAACTTTGGTTAGTAAAATTTGTCTTGTTGTTCGTATCGGCAAATAAATTGAAGTTATATTGACTATGGCTTATCTTTCTTCCGACCCCTCTCTCCTCCCCACACACACTGAGGGATGAGATAACTCATCCCTCACAGCTTGGTTTAATAAATAGAAAGCACCAAAGTTCATTAGAGAAGTGCCCGGTGATTTTACAGGTATTTCATCAAATGGAATAAATACACTTTATTCCCGCTTCTGATTATTTATTTGCTAAATAAGCGGGAGAGTTGACTTAGACGTGTGACAAGAGGTTTTATATATATGAAGCTCAATTTTATCAATGTCATTTCATGTAAAGGTGAAATTTCTTCTTCAAAAATAGGCTCTAAAATTTTCTTCTGATGGTACAGTAAATTAATTTTGGCTTTACTTGAGAGTTTTTTTTTTAATTCTCCGTTGTAAAACAAAATATTGATAATGCCATGAATCCCTTTGGGAACTTTCCTATACACTAATGATAAAGCTGTTTCGTACGGTCATTCCCGTCAATTGTGCAATAGGAAATTGATCTTCTTTTATTACAGTTAATTAAATATACCCATACCTCATCAAAGTTACCACAAATTTTCCTTTTTCAGCAGTTCGGTGCTTTTCATAAATATTTCCATGGTTTCAGCAATATGTTTTGGCAAAAGAAGAGGAACTTTAGGTTTAAACATTATTTTTTACTTTAAATCTTTATCAATTATTTTACTTGCTAAAAGACATTACTAATTTCGATGCAATGAATCTTCGAATTTGTGGATTTTCTTTTAGGATCAGGGACTTCACTTGATCGGCAATGTCCTACGTTCAAACAGTTTTAGGATTAAGTTTAGTGGTCATGTTTTCAATTTTATTTTCACAGGTAGACGTTTTCTTACCCTTTCAAATTTAATATATTATAAATATCTTTTTTTGAAATGCAATAACCGAGATTTTTACTCCACTTTACAATTTGTTGATATGAATATTTCTCCTCAGAAAGCGCAGTTACGTAACCTTTGAGCCATCTATAAATTTTCGGAGCCATTGCCAAAATGAATTTTTTATTTTACATTTCAATCAAAAGAAAACATTAGCAGATGATTTTTCTGAAGTTTCTGAAGTTTTATCTCAAAAGGCAAACGAGAAAATTATTTACAAAATCGTTTCCAAAAAGTGCGAGCGACCCTCTGTATTTAAGTCCCATTTTTATACATATTAGGAATGAAGTAGATAAAACTCTCGGTTAATATTTATAATTTTTTCCGAAATCTTCTAACACAATATAGATAGCCTGATATTCATTGCATATCACTTTGTTTGCTTTTTTAATTCCAATTATTAGTTCACACTCTCAATATATATACAGTCGACTCTCGATAATTCGAAGTTGGAGAGACCAATGAAAAACTTCGAATTATCAAGAAATTATCAAGAAAGAGTAGAAAAAAACTCCCAAAATATACAAATAATTTTTTTCTAACACATTTAAATTTGAAACTATGTAATAAAATAACAATTGTACATATGCATAAAATTATTTTAAAGTTTTTTTAAAAAAGTACATATTATAAAAAATAAATATTATCAGAAGTTAAAAGTCCTGTATTAAAAAATACATTCAATACATTCTCTCATACACAATCATACACATCTGTTCTTCACAATAGTGGACCATCCTTTCTGAACACATGTGTAGCAAAGTCACGTGTTAAACGAAAGATATGGATGGTTGACAACAGATGCGCGTTTGGTCTATTATCCACTTAAAGAAGGAACGCAATAAAAGTGCATTTTCACCTAATCAATCGGAAAACACTAAGAAGGGGTAGCAGACAGATGGTCATGATAGAGGCTACGTTACAGGGGAGACACGCAGATACAATACAAAACTTGTAAGCTCCAACCTGTTTGCTACAGAATTGTATATGATACTGAGTGTTTGAATAGTCGAAAGCGTTATAAGATAAATTCGAACTATTACGTGTTGTAGTCTGGCCAGCCACAGATTTTACTTCGAATTATTGAGTGTACCCAAAAGTATTCTTTTAGTTCGAAATATCAAGAGTTTTTCTAAGGACTGAGCATATACTTCGAATTATCGAGAGGCTCGTATTATCAAGGGTTTGAAATATCGAGAGTCGACTGTATATATATCTTGTTCACACAAATTTTCAATCGTTAAAAAAATACTTTTTATTCATCCACTCAAGTTCAAGTACAATTTTTTAAACTTGTAGTGGTTGGCACTTGATGTGTCACAGTTTTTCAAATATTATAATTTATTATTAATTAAAGTTAACTTACGAATAAATAGTAACAAAAATGATAGTCCAACACCATTTAAAGAAAGGAAAGTTGTGCTTTCTATTTTGCCACTTAATATTGTGTTTCTATCATATGTGTATACATATTTATATTAATTGTAATTATTTAATAAAAAGTAACTGAAGTAAAGTTGATATTTGTTGACCAAAGTAGACATTGACTTTAAAAGAATTTTCATATTACTTGTGTTTTATACAAAATAGCTTAAATATTCTAATAAAAAATTACTCTAACTCTTATGAATATAAAGTCTGTTTGTGTACTTAATAAGTAAATTTAAATTTCACTCTTCTATATTTTCTAATAGTAACAAATCACTAAAGCTAATATTTTTCATCAAGTATTGGTATATTTTTATTTTAAGAAACTGAATATTATAGATAAAACTGTTCAAAGATAGCTTTCCTTATGTCGTTTAACTAGCAAACCAAACAAAACAACTCACTGTCATTCACTGACCAAATATAAGAGAGAAAAACTTACTGTAAGTTTTATAATTCTCGTAATGGATTAAGAAATAGAAGCGAAATAATCGTCTAAACTCACATAACTAGTATACATGATATTTTTTACTTTTACATTTTAGTAATGAAACAATTTACTGAGAATTTTCTAAACCTTAGGAAAAGAAATATGATCGATAGTGCGTTGACGAAAACTGTCGGAAAGTTTCTTTAGCACGTATTCTAAATCCTGGGAAAGAATATCCAACAGAGCTTCGTGAACACGAAACAGCTGCGCACAATCCCACTGAAGTCGGGTAAGATCTTAGCAAACAGTTCTACAGATTGTTTGAGAAATCGAAGGACCCTGCTGGATAAACCTAGCATATCTAAAATTTCATAGCTATCCATTTTTATCTGAGGGTTTACTTGGATTGAGAATTATTATTTGGTATCTGTTTCCTTTCAGTTTACATCTAGACGATTTTTTTTATTTCTTTTACTTTTTATAGCCTTTTATTAAATGTGTGAGCAATGAAATACTTGCTTATAAACTTTATTTTTATAATAAACTGACAAAGCTTAATAAGATCAATTTTCCAAATCAAGTTCTTGTTTTTCTCACAGAATCAAATCTTAAATTATGGTAAAAATATAACTTTTTATACCTGGTGATTTTTAATATCTTTAGGAATGTATATCCAGTTCAATCTGTATGCATTAAATAAAAATTCATTTTGTAGCCATGATTTATTTTAAGAAATATGGTATCTAACAAATTAAGAACTTTTTCTTTTTTAAAATTTGGAAATAATATACAGGATGTCCATCCTTAATATGACCCAATAGCTAATTCCCGAACCATTTGGTTTAGATATGCACTTCCAATTTGAAAAATGTTTTAAAACAGATAAAGAATGTTTTTACGTGCTTTTCAAACCAAAAAAACCCATTTAGAAAAAAATTACAAAAATTAATTTTTATACGATCCCCAGGTCCTATCACTTATATTTAGAAAAAGATGCAGTACACAAAAACAAAGTAAAAACAAAAAGTTTCATTTTATTACGATAAAAATTGGCTGAGTTATGGAACTTTGAAAATCATAAATTTTGTCCATTTTCTCGGCTATTTTCAAGAATCTAGTAATGGGCCGGCTCCAAAGTGAAATTAGCTGGAACTCTGCCAGGAAACTTTCGCTCTTGCACGTCACTTTTATGTAAATCGTTTTTAAATTAAAAAACATATGTTAGTAATACAATAAATGAGTACTTAAGAAATAAAATTTATTATGTGTACGTGTAAAACATAGAAAAAATAAAATATTTTCGACGAAGAAAACATTTCAATAGCAGTTTCAAAAAAATAGACTTAAATGCTGCAGCTTCAGTCTGTTTTGCGGAGTTTTTGCTGATCATGACGAACGTTAAAAATCTGTTGTGTAGTCGCTTGCAATTGCATACAGTCATATACGAATAATACGAATTCTAGTACGGGAGAACGAGATGTATATAAATGAAGAATACTGCAAAATGGTACTGTTTTATGCCAGTGTAATCGAAATAAGAGAGAGGCGGCAAGACTTTATGCCATTAAAATTCTCACTCGAAGACATCCATCTTATTGTACAATTGCCCGTGCTGTTCAACGCTTGTATAAAACTGGGAGTTGTCATAGACCTATTCCTTTGTCTCGTGCCACACCTCGTGCCTTCACCATTATTTAAGTTAATTTGGTCATTCTGATATAATAAAGCCCCTGATTCATGATTGGTGCATCATTCCACATTATGCTATAATTTAAAGGGCAAACCCTGTATTATTTTGCTGCTATTTGTTAAAACAAGCTGTTTTAATCTTTTCAGTAGAAGTTGTATTTCTTTAATTTAACTTTTATTGTTTGCCATACAGCAATACAAATTGTTAATCTATGATGTTTACTACGATGTTTTAAGATTACTGTGATGTTTTTCTTTTGCTCTTTCTGTAGATAGTGAATTACTGTTCTCTAACCTCAATTTATATACGACCCCCTTTTCTGAGCAACTCAGATGCTTCAAATTTAAGTAGGCATTACTCGGTCAGTTTTTATTGTAATAAAATGAAACTTTTGTGTTTACTTTGTTTTTGTGTACTGCATCTTTTCCTAAATACAAGTGATAGGACCTGGGGACCGTATAAAAATTTAATTTTTGTAATTTTTTTGTAAATGGGTTGTTTGGTTCGAAAAGCACATAAAAACATGCTTTACCTTTTTTAAAACATTTTTCAAATTGGAAGTGCATATCTTAACCGAACGATTCGGGAATTAGCTATTGGGTCGCATTAAAGCTGGACACCCTGAATGTTTTATAAACCTTAGTATGTTTATACTTGTATCACATTTTAACGTGTGAACTAATGCAAAAATAATAATTACTGGATATCTTTTAAATTTTTCCATGCATACTTTTAACAATCCCTGCTTAAAATGAAAACACACTCGGAAGTTCATAAATGTACTCATTTTATTACAATTCGTGACTACTATTAAGGTAGTTGTTTTTCCCATATTTTGAGTCTTTACTTAAATGTAAGAGTATATATACCTATCCTACAAACAATTATGTAGCGGTAAGCAAATAAAAAGTACTAAAATCTCTATATATAAACTAAAAAAGCGACTCGCTCTCTCATTCATTCATCACGAGATTTCTGGAACTATAAGACCAATAGACTTAAAAATTGGTAAGCATGCTTTATTTGCCAGAAAAAAGCGGCGTTTTGATTGGTTAAACGAGAGTTATGGATGGAATTTTCTTTTTTTTTCCAACTCTTAGAACTATAAACTTGAAATTTGGCAAGCATTTTTCTTTTGTTCAGTAATATACTAACAACTGATTTTGCAAAAATCTACTCCCAAGAGGGCTGTGAAGGATTACTGGGGGAAAAAGGTACAAAAACTTTGCTTTTGATCTATTGCAATCACAGACTAGAGATTTAGTAAGCATGTTTCTTTTGAAATGTAAAGATTCGAAAAGTACAGGTTTTGTGTAAATCGATTACGAAGGGGGTTACAGGAGCTATCAGCTAAAAAATTCCGTTTTTAAACTATAAGACCTACAAAATTGAAATTTGGAGGGGAGGATCAGCGGACATTTCATGTAATGAAAATCCCCGATTTTGAACAATTAGACTTAAAGTCTTGAGATTTAGAAAGCATGTTTCCTTTGTTGAGCAGTGATCTGCTGAGAACGGGTTTTGGGAGTATCGACCCCCGAACGCAGTTTCGATGGAGACGAGGTATCTTTAAAATCTTATAAATACAAACTGAGTTACGGGGGCGTTACAAATAAAATTTTCCGGTTTTAAGCTATTAGACCTATACACTTAAATTTTGAAAAGATTGTTTCCTTTGTTGAGTGAAAGACCGCGAAAAATGGGTTTTGTGGAAATCGACTCTTTATGGGAGGCTTTTGGGGGAGTAAAATCAACAATGCTTCCTTTTTAGAAACTCATGTTATATCTTTCTTTTATCTAGAAACGAGGGCTCCATGAATGTTTTGCAATATAATTGATAGTTTAATACTAGGTATTTAATATGAATAACTTTATTAAAAGCGTATATAGTCAAACAACTTCATAAAGTATCCAGTGAAGATGGCGGGTATAGCGTCTAGTATGTTATATTAGAGTCGTGGTTAACAAATGATCGACAATGTGATTGAGATTAAGTCAGCGTTTCTCAAACTGTGCGGCGCTCTCCCCAAGGGGACGTAATAACTCTACGAGGGGGGCGCGAGCACATTGAAAAATCGTAAGGGAAGTTATGTGATATATTTTTATCAGAAAACATTAAAAAAAATAGGAAGCATTTAATATATATTTGTAAAATTGTAGCGCGACCCCCTTCGGTATAATTTTATAAATATATATTAATAGCTTTCTATTTTTGGGAACAATTATTTTCAAGAATAAAGTATACAAAAACAAAAAAAGGACAAAGATCGCTGGCAAACATTTTAAAAATACATTAAGAATTGCAACCCCGTCTATTGAACCCAATATCAATTGGCTTGTTCAACAAAAGGAAATTCACATCCATCTCATCAATTTGAATTTTTTCCATCTTAATGAAATCCAAACTAAATTATACGAAACTTTTACAAATTTAAAATAAATATGTACCTATACATATGTAATTCAAATTTTAAAAAATATAATAAAAAGAATTAAATTTATTCTAATAAACCTACATAGAGTTAATTTTTGTTGAAAGAATATTGTATGTGTGGCCAAGCAATTTTTTTTCTATATATGACCTTCAAACAGTCATAGTTTAGACACCCATGGTTTAAATGAAGGGAGTGGTTACCTTAATTTTTAACCAAATAATTAAAAATAATTCTTTATTATTAATTCCTCAGTCGTTCTTACTAAAATTCTGATGGCTTCAATTATTATACCTCTAACTTCAGTCTCAGCCTGCGATCCCACCTCTACCTTTCACTCTTCATTTAACTTTAAAGAGCAACTTATATTTCCATAGATCACGGTTTCTCCACGGAAGGTGATTTTATAATCATATAAGAATTACGAAGATATTTTTTAAACGATTAATGAAAGACGCCGATAGGACCCGTTACTATAAATTATGGACTTAAATTAAGGCATTTTGGTATTTAAATAAGTTTGATTCTTACAGTTGTGGAAAGGATGAGAAGGCTTTGTATTTTTAGATCCACACCTATTTAATTGCGTAGAAACCACAACATCAACATAAAACAAACAGGACAACACAAAGAAAGACGTTAATACGCACGGTTTACATGACATTCTCAACATCAGTCTTTTTGTTCGCTCCTCAGATCTCGTTTTTTTTTTCTTCTTGGTCAACCGGAAGCTGTTAGATTCATATGAATTTCGATAAAGGCTTTTCTGATTGGTTTGAATACGCCTGTGGTGTAAGATAGCATCATCTTGATTTAAAGTTTCAGTTTTTGGAAAAGATAAAATTTAATTATTTCCCATTAGGTGAGTAAAATAAAAATTAATTATTACTCGAAGTCATAGAGGATTCAAGAACATTATGAATGAATGTCCCCCGAGAGAAAATTCAAGTGAATTATTACAAATGTGTTATAAAATTCAGCCATTTTATGCTCTATGTTTAGCCGTACTTATCAAACACAGAATGCTTTTCTTCTATCAATTTACTTTCATGCAGCTAAAATTCACATGCAACTAATAATAAACTCAAGCAAACTAGAAATAGTATTATTTCAGACTTAATTAGTCGCATGCTGTTCAATATCAGAAGAGATACAAAGTTTGATTGAAAGAGTAACACTTCAGGCTAGAAATAATCTTATAAATTAAAGCGTCACATTAGTTTAATAATTAAACATCGCATAAAAGAACGGAAACCTTCAAAGGATCCGATATGTCTTTCCTTGGAAATTTGTGAAACCATTCATTTCCAAAACAGGAAAAAAAATCAAATTTAATACACAGATTAATTAATAAGTAGGGATGTTAAGAAGCTAATTCTCGCTTTCAAAGTGAATTCTTTCATAAATTGCTGTCGGCTTAGTAACAATATTTCCTGTTTAACACATATATACACGAACGCCATCTGGTGCATATTTCTTAACTCTTCTTTTAAAAGATTTCCTTATTTGGTGTTTATCCACTTTTCGCTATTGACACTAATTCGAAAAAAAGAACATACCGAAGGAGTTGAAATTGTCCAGCTTCAGAAATTGTTGCACACAAATAAACTCAATTTCTATTTAATCTTCCAATCGCATACAAACATACAAGAGACAGAGAGGAACCTTTCTTGCAACCAAATACAATCTACTTCTAATTTAAGTTCCCTTCCTGTTTTGATGATAAAGCCTGGAGCTATTTCGTCTTCGGTGGCAATGGTTTTCCAAACCAGAGCTTTTCTAGAGCTTCGGGTAATTGTGATTATTAATTGAAATATCTAATAACAGACCCATAGTAGAGTGTTCTATTGAATAGCCTCGCATTTTCATTAAATGGGAAAGTCCAGATTGGTTGCACTGCTTTCTAAAGGAAATTTTAAGGCTTCTTTCGACAATTGAAAACGAGTTTTGAGATAGCATTTCATTTCAATCGCAAAATCATTTTCCTGCTGAAACTGAGAGGTTTCCCGAACCCTATGAGAGCAATGGGATGAATAGAGCCAATATTTGTAGTGAAGCCAACTGAATGCCAATCGACATTCCCTGCTGTTAGCGGTAATTACTTTTCCAAACTCAGGGGAATACTTTTACAAAATATTTTTAAAAGTCACTCGGCGAGCTACGTTATTTATTGGGATTCTCTTTTATAAATTTAAACGGATAAAGTATTTAAGTTCACAATCATTTATATATTAAGCTAAGGAAAAGTAAGCCATCAAAAGGTATTTAAAATATAGGGTGTTCGAAAAATATTACTACATTTTCAAAAATGAATTAAAAATAAACAATTAAACATACGGCTTTTCAATTCTTACTGTTAGTTCACTCTCTACCTGTACACACACACACACACACACACACACAAATATATATATATATATATATATTGTTCAAATTTTTAATCGTTATTAAAATGCATTATATTCCTCCATTCAAGTTCAAACACATTTTTTTAAACTTGTAATGGATGACACTTGGTGCTAATACAGTTTTTTTCAAATATGAATTTTTAATTAAATTAAAAAGTGAATAAATACAAGCAAAAATAACAGTCCAACAGTACATATAGAAGGGAAAATCCTTCATTGTGTCCTTGTAGCGCAATGGAAAGAGCGTTGGACCTTTAATCCAAAGGTCATGCGTTCGAATCCCATCTGGGATGGCCTAATTTTTGATAATGTGATTTCTTTCTTGCTATACTATTTTATTAGAATAATTAAATTTAATTAATGAATAAATAGAAAAAACAGAAAATAGTCTAACACCATATATGGACAGGAAAATGGAAAATCTCTATCTATTTTGTCACTTAATATTGTGATTCTGTCATATGTACATACATATTTATATTAATTGTAACTATTTAATAAAAAGTAACTAAAATAAATTTTTTTTTGTTGAGCTAAAAAGGGACTAATTTAATTTTTCTTATATTACTTGTTTTATGCACCATAAAGAAAAAGATTACATTTCTGTTTAATGAATTGCAAACTAGATGGTGCAATGTCTACGTTTTGCAACATTTTCTTTTCAAAATGGCTTTGCCGTAAGAACCAGCGCTAGTTGTAGCATAGTTTATCGAATTTAAATCTGCAACATATGTGCAGTGTAAATTTTGGACTATCTATAAAAGAAACCCAATGGGCGTTGAATGGGCGTTGTAATGTGGGCATCCGGACTGTGAAACAGTCCTCAGCCCCATATCCTGGTTGACTTTGATGTTGGGCTTTGGAAAGAAACCCAAACTTCAAGATCCTCAATTTATAAATGACATGAAAAATTTAGGACGATTGAAAGCGCAGTGCCAAAAACAATACTTAATCGGGCTAGCAGAAGCTGAGACCACGTTACTCGTTTCGACTTGATGTGTTGTACACTACTGGTGATGTGCACATTGGAATGATTTCTTTATGGAACCCAAAGAACTGTAATATATATATTTGATAGTTTATTTGTAATTAAATTTCGAAATGTGTAATCCTACTTTTAGGACGCCCGGTATATACTATCTATTACTAAAGCTCGATGGTAATTTGCATAAACTTTTCTTTATTTAGTTTTCCCTTTAAACGTGTTTTGCTTTTTACTCATATTGCTTAAAGTTTTTTTTTCAGTAAATTATTATAAAATAAAAAGAATTCACACAAATACATATAGTTTTCAGTAATGGCTATTGTAGTTGAAAATTGTTATCAACAACTTCGCAAACATGTAAAAATATATTTTATGATCCAATATTTTAATTACTGCGCACTTTTCAATTATTTAATAATCATTTTCAACGTAATTCTTAACGTTTTCTTTTCCAATATTCCATGATTTTGTGTGTAAAAGATAATTCCAAGATAATTGAATACATATTTTCTTTTTAATCAATCATTTTGCTTTTCTGTTTAACTTATGTACATCAAAAGTAATTAATTGACTAATTAATTAAGTTGATTAAAAGGCTATGCTATTCTCTTTCCTATTTCTTTTTTCAATTATTGTAAGGAACATAAGCACTGTGAAAAAGTTAATACTCATAAAACATTTTTCGTGTGTGTTTGGATTATTTCTAAAAGCTCATATATTAGAAGCAGCATAGAATATGTGTGTGATTCATCACATCTTCTATAATAAAAATACCCTAAAAACCAATAGTCTTAAAAAATTTAACCTTCATCTGTACTTTTCCTTAGCAATTATTATTAATTTTTAAGTTTTAGGAAAGTAATGCATTCATTTAAAGTTTTTAACCAGCAATTTAACACTAAACATAGCATAACCGGTCAAAAGACTGGTTTTTACTATGGTAGAAAATAAGTATGTATTGAGTGTCGGTATGTTTAGTGTTGAACAGATATATATTAATAGTTAATAATACAATGGTAATTCGATATGTTATAAATTAATATATAAATTATAAAACTATGATTTTAAGAATATGTTTTTAAATTTAGGAACTGTAACGAGATGAAGCAAGTTTTATGCTCGAATAATTATCATAAGTTATACATACCTGAGCTAATTATACCGAAAAATCCTTAATAACCACTGAAAGTACCAAAATTAGCATACTAGCAGATGCATACACTGCTATTTGTAAAAAATGCAACACCATGAAGAAATCATTAGAATCAAATTAACTTTGCAGCAAATACAATTATACGATGTTATGTAAAATTGTAAAGGTTCAGAGCTATCACGTATGTGTGGCGTGCGTAGCGCCTTCTGAACTGATGCTGAAAGCGTATAAATAAAAAGCTGTAGCGGGACGTTGAAAATAGTTAATGATTATTTGTTAATGGCGAAAGTTTAGTGAGATCTAAGAATGTCTCCACGACGAAATCAGGAGAAATTCCAACAACTTACGGAGTTTGAACGGGAGAGGATTATCGGCCTTCGAGAAGGAGGATTTTCCTATCGCGCAATAGGAGCTCGTGTGCAGCGGACCAGTTCCACATTGATGAGAGTTTGGCAGCAGTGGACTGTCCAGCACCAAACAACTCGAAAAACTGGCAGTGGACGACGGAAGGCGACGTCAGCGCGTTACGATCGACAACATCTCCGCATGGCTGTGAATGACCGTAAAGCTTTCTCCAGGCATTTGGCAGCACGATGGTCACTTTTACAGGTGTACTAATGTCGGCTTCGTCAATTCGTCGACGTCTATTGCACCGTGGATTGCGTGCAAGGGTGTCTTTATACAGGATCCTCCTCACGGCAAACCATCGATGGCTCCGTCTGCAATGGACTCATGAGCACAGAGCCTGATAAGCTGATTGGCAACAAGTTGTTTTTTCAGATGAATAACGCTTCCATTTGTGGGGCCATGATGGCCGCATTCGTGTTAGATGCTATGCCCGTGAACGCTGCCTTCCAGTGTGCGTTATTGGACTACATAATGGCCTAACACTCGGAGTTATGGTTTGGGATGTGATTTTGTATCATGCATGATCGAATTTGCTACGAAATTGAGGGTAATCTCAATAGCAACAGGTACGCCCTCGAAGAGCTACAACCCGAAATCGTTCCCTTCCTTCAAGGCAACCATAGAGCTATTTTTCAGCAGGATAATGCACACCTACATGTTGTAAAGACTGTTCGAGACTTCCTCTCAGCCCAACACGTACTACTTCTTCCTTGGTCTGCTTATTTGCCGGATATGTCGCCTATTGAGCATGTGTGGGATTTGGTTGGTCGGCGTCTTGCTCGTGATCCGCGTCCTGCAGCTTCAAAAGACGAACTTTTACTGCACATACAAGCAATATGGAATTCTGTTCCACATACAGACATTTCAAATCTGTTTGTCTCCATACCACGACGTACAGCAGCACTTATTGCAGCGCGTGGTGTCTACACCAAATACTGATTTTGGACACATAATACTGCTTTTTTGCTTTGAAAATTTTGTCAGTTATTTCTACTAATTCAAGTCGTTTGTGCATTAAATTTCCTTTAATCTTGAGGATTCCTTCATAGTGTTGTATTTTTTACAAACAGCAGTATATTTTCTTTTATGTTGATAACTTGATTATTTTTATATATTTGAAATATTCAGTATCATTGGTAATTATATTCATTCATTATAACTGTGTTTCTTAAACTTGGGGCTGCCAAAAAATTTAGGACTTCTTATACATCTTTCTAAAATTACAAGAACTTGTTGAGTTATCCACAAATTTGGGACTACCAATTGATTTTAATACAAAGTTTTTAAAATTTTTTGTCTAGAGTTGTAAAAGAATTTCCAACAATTTTTGAAGCTACAGAACTGTATATTTTACCTTTTTCTACATCTTATTTATGTGAAACGACATTTTCGTCTTTAACAACCAAGTATCAATTAAATCTAAAGTATATTGAGGAAATACTTCGTCCAGTGGTGTCGACTATATTCCAAGATTTAATAACATAATTAAAAATAATCAGCACACTCTCCCCATTTATACTTAAATCTTGCATATGCCGTTGTTAATAACAGGTGATGGTCTCAGAAGTGAAATATATATAAGTGACTACACTTAATAAGCAGATTTTAGTATAAGTATAATTGACCTTACACTGCATTATATAATAGTTTTTTTTTGTGTTGCTTTATTAAAATTTCTATATCGTTATATTCAAAGTATTACTGAAAAACAATAAACTACTACAAATAAAACACAGAAGTATCTAAGTGTGTGTAAACTTTGCGCAATGCTTATGGGGTTGCAAAAAATTCCTGTTAAAAAAATGGGGTCACCACGCCGATATAAGCATCAGAACCCTTACATTATACATTATATATTAACTGAAGAAGAGGTATTCTTAAAAACATCTAAGTGCAGACACAAAAGAAAAACTGAATATACGAAGTTGTACCAAACGTGTTCTTATTTACAAACATGTATCATCAAACATATGAATCACATGGAAATTAAATATAAAACACGGTATGAAAATAATGCAAAACAAACAATAGGAATAATTAAAATATGAATATGACGGGAAAAGTAAATAGTTTTTCAGTAGTTTTTTGTAATAACACGCGAGTATTTCTGTAAAGTTTCTTCACCAGTAAGCTCAAGGAAAGAGATATTGATTTAGTGCAACCTGTAATGGACAGTAAAGCAATGTGTTATAAAATTTTCTGATGTGGAGTTTTCAGAGAAATATAAAGAATTTTTTCGGAAGAGTTTTTAGTAAGAGGGAAAGAGAAAGAGAGACAGGGAATACTCTAGAATATTTCCTCTTGCTCCAGACGTGCCACAAATCAATATACTTTTCCGATATTCAAATTTGCTTCGTGATTTTACAAATGAGAAGAAAAAAAAAAGAAAAGAGGCACATACTGTTTTCCTGCTTTTTTGTTTAATGTGCTTCCAAACTCTTGCTCTAGTAATGGAATATGTATGTCTCGCAAATTTTCATTCTCAAGTGTAACGTTATTTTGATTATAAATACGTTTGTTCAGAAATAATTTAAATTTTATTTATAAATGTATAAATCAGGAATCTTTTTAACATATTTAAATATTTTGATTTAACTTTCGTATCTTGTTCACATCTTTATTTGGTATAATAAATGCACAGGGATTTCAGAGCATGTTTTGGAAAAGAAAAACAATACTTTAATTAAAAGCCTATTAACTATAGATATAGATTTTTTATTAGTTTAGTTAAATTAGATAATTCAATACAATCTGCCATGATTAATTCATTTATAATAATTTTATCAATAAAAAAAATTTTCCTTTTACATTTTTTATTGATAAAATAAAACTTTTCCCCTTTTTTTAAAAAATCAAGTGCCTCAACATATTTTTGATATAAACATACATAGTCGTCTTTTATGAATAAAAAGCAATAATTTTTTAATATATTTTAATCATGAAAATTTGGCCAAGCATTTACAAATTGAAGCTTGATTCAAATATATAAATAATCAAAAGCAAAGTAAAAAAAAATAGTGAAGCAAAATGTAATAAAAATCTTTACATCGTTCTTAGCTACATGTATCTAACTTAAGAGCTTTGTGTATCATGATCCCCAAATTTGAACAACGTCATGTATTGCACTTAAAATGACGTAAAAATTTAATTTTGGAATGTTTAATGTTAATAGTAGTGCATAATTAATAAGTTACATAAACGTGTGAGTGAGTAAAAAAACGCGGCACTATTAAACTACACGAGGGCTTTTGGCGACGGACCTTGTAATTTTGAACCATGGTGAAATCACGAGGACGACACCTGAGCTGGCATCCCTCTTCTCTACACCACACCAACAGGAGGACGATTGAGCCTCCAGATATTTAACGTGCATCGGCCTCCCCTGCACGGTGGGCCTTCAGTGGCACCAGACTCAAATTCATGACACGTGTCCGTTACCATGAGCACTTGGCTATCGCGGCCTTAAGTTGCATAGACGGAGAAATTTGTTTATAAAAATTATGAGAATCACTTAAAAATAGCACTTCTATATGCATTTTTTTCTTAATTGACATAAATATATATATTTACAGTATTTTATAATTCAATTTAAAGATTTTTTTGCGCATCATAAATATGAATAAACATGAGATTCTCTATGAATTTCAGCCTTTCTTCAATGATTTGTATTTAATACAAAAAAACCCCGTAAAATTCTGAATTGATAAATTTTTGAAAACTTCTTTAGGCGTCCATTTCCTTCTTAAAAAAATGTGAGCATCATAGAAAGTTTATGTAAAATATGCAAGTGGAGCGAGTACCTTGTTTCTTCTTATATATAAAAATTAAGGTCAAAAGTTTTACTATTTCTTGTGATAACGAAGAGATGTAAGGAATTCAAAATGTACATAACTCAAGATTATGCATTTTCTTTATTATTCTCAGCTTTCTGGTAGAAGTCAAATATCAAGCGCTGAAAATTGTGAGGCTTGGATGAAAATATTCTTTGATTTTACATCATCAAAGAATTTTTGGTTGAAAAATTCGGTCAATGTATGAAATAAATAATAGTCAGTAGGGGACAAGTCAGAAGAATATAGAAAAGGGGAGTTTGTAAGAGAGAGTGTAAGACCTCCCAATCAAACATCATTATTACTTTATGATCATCTTTTCCCATGCTAAATTAACGAAATTGGTATTCTTCGTGACCAATTAGGATCCCAGTCTGTCAAACTGCACAGAACAAAAGGCGGTATTAGTTGTTTGGTTAGGCAACTGGTCATCTCAGTCATTCCTGTAAATCCCAACACACTTTCAACAAAAATTTTCGATTTAAAGTTCAAATTTCGACGTTCGAAAGACTGACACACAGTCACTAACGTTTGCGTTATAACATGTAATAAATTTCTCTCATCTACTTTCACAATTCTAAGAACGATTTTGTTTTGTGTGTATCGAGAAAGCAAAGAACATACAGTGATTCATCAGTAAAGTCAAGCTGTGGAAGAATGGATTAGGTGTTGAGGATGGAACTCAGTGATTTCGGAGAACGCTTCCAGCCATCTTTCTACTGTTGAAGATTTCGCTTAATTCTGCATGATTGCATTCAGGTGTTTTTGTTATGACTTGATCAAGACTACTCAGACAAGTTTAGGCAAGTGTAACGGATGCTCATACTTTGCCTAAATTTGTCAATTTCTATCTTGAAACCTGAATTTTTTAAGACATTTGATTTGGTCAAATACATCTTCCTCATAATTTGATATATAGTATGATGTACTATATATACAACTACAATACTGCCTTTGACAAACTTATGCAACAAACATTTTCTCTTATATATGATTTATGCTTCATCACTTGCTATAAATACACCAACTTGGATGTTTTAGCAAAAGATGTACTATCAAAAACACCTCGTATATAATGTTTAGGTATCTGATCTTATTAGTTCATGATTTATCGCAACGTTATGTTGGATATCTGGTTAATTGGAAAATTTGACAGTACTTTTTGCAGGTATTTGATATGAAAACGGATTTTTTTTTCAAATTCAAGTAAATATTTTCGACAACATTATTTTCAAAATCAATAAACATTATCCAAATTACACACACACACACACACAGTCTTATTAAATTACTATATTTATAGACCTTAAGCAGCTTCTGCATAAACATATATATTTTTTTGCAGTTCTCTGTATGATTTGTTGATTAATTCACATAAATAATTTGTATCTTATGAAAAGCAATCTGGAAAAGAATATTCTGAACTTATCAGATAAAAATTACATGTGATTGATCTTTATACATGTTATAAAATCTTTAATGTGTGCGAATATATACAAGTCTAAGTCAAAACAATAAAAAGTACAATATGAAAAATAGGGTATTCCTTAATTACTACTGCTCTAAAAGAAATTTTAGCCTATAAAATACTAACGAAATAGTTTGAATCTAAATGCTGCAGAGTTCGAAAAACAAAATTTATTTGCTTAAAAATTAAAATTACCTTTCAGGCTGTTTCACTTTACAATTATATGAACTCAATATAAATTAAGCAGTATACTTTACCAGTTAAATAGCATTCAACTGTTGATAAATATATACCAGAAATTTAAGCAATTTATGAAAATATACTCTATTTAAGAGGCTGAAAGCTATTCGTGATTTATTAACTCGTCTCATTTCATGTTGGTCCACAAAGTGTCGAAAGCACAAACTGTGATCATCCCTCAGCGAATGAACCCTCCAATTAAAAGGTCTTACGACTCTATCTAGTTGAAAGTCTATTCTCTGGTCTTTAAATAACATTCTTATTCTTCAGCTGAATATACTCATTCGACGGCAAATAGAGGAAAGCTGGGTTATATAATAACAGTTACTGTTAAAACTCCTTACAGGAAACAAATTATTCAGCATTTATTTGACACTAAGAAATGTTCCAGAATCTAGTTAGTAGCCAATTAAGTGTTCCTCTCGAGTTAAAAATTCTTTAGGGGGACTGAAATTTGCTCCAACAAGTAATTCTCGGGATAAAAGCAATTACCAAACACAGAATAGGGTGACGTTTCGCCCCATTTTGTGGACTTTTCATTCTTCTTCAAGTAATTGATTTAACTATTTTCGATACGTAGAAAGAGAAGTATTGGCTGGGTTTCATGAACCTTATTGAAATAGGAGGGAGCTTTTATTACGTATCCGTAGCCCGTAATAAAAATTAAATTATTATGCCATTTTTTCATAACATAATTTTCCAGTATTTAAGACATAACAGAAAAACATACTCTTAATGGTTTCAAAAACTGCAAACGTCAAAACTGTGAAATATGTATATAAGTAATAATTCACATTAGTTTCGTCTTAAACAACTTTTTAATTTTTAATGATCTTGACCCTTCAGGACTCGTGCGTAAATAATTAACTGGTTAACTAGCTATAGTCATCTTAAAAATTAACAGCTAAGTATAAGACATCATTTCACGATATCTTTCCACCAATCACAAGCTCCGTCTACGGAACGGAAGTCATGTGAATTTTGAAACTTCAGATAACCGCTTTATATAATAGCTCTCGTTTCAAGAGTAAATTGCCCTGCTTCTTGTCAGGCATGTAGGCCGACGCTCTTTAATTTTGTCCATCGTCTTTTGTTCTGCGTTGTGTGTGTATGTTTGCTGTTTAAGCGAAATGTTCTTCTACATCAAAATTGGGGGGGGGGTGCGAAAATTTCCTTTTTTGATAATGTTAGAGTATTGTTAGTAAGGAGGGAGGGTCAAATGGAGGGGTTCGATGGAAGAGGTAGAATCGGATACTTGTATTTTTGACCGTGTTAGTCTCAAGCATGTTTTGATCGAGGCAGCATGATGCTTTTGCCGTGGAGGCGTATTTCTCAAACGGTCAGTCGGTGGTTGCACTGCAACGTGCCTTTCGTCGTCACTTCAATATTCCTCCACGGAGTCGTGCTCCTCATGATCGGAAATGTGTTTTAATGTGGATGGATGCCTTCCGAGCAATGGGGAATGTCTCCAAAGAAAGACCGGACATCCGAAGATTGTTAGAATACCTGAAAATGAGGAAGGAGTTCGTTTGTCAATGATCCAACAATTCTTACCCGCTCTACAAGAAAGGGATCTTGATAACATATAGTTACTACAAGATGAGGCCACAGTCCATATTTCCAGGATTTTCAAGGGTGTTTTAAGAGCAGCCTTTCCCCCAATGACTGATTTCTCTGCGAGTGAACATAAACTGGTCTTCGAGCTCACCTGATTTATCCCCTCCTGATTACTTCTTAGGGGCCTATTTCACCCCTGGTTTACAAAGCGCACCAAAATTGACAATATCCCTGTCGATATGCTTGACAAGGTGGCTCAAAGTTTTCGAAATTGACTGTATCAATATAATGATAATGGAGGACGACATTAAACAGGCATTGTGTTTAAATCTGTACAAATTCAAAATTCCAATGTCGTATAGTAGGCAGATAATAACAATTAAATCGAATAGAAAATGTGGTGTATTTTATTGCATTTTCAATGAAGGAAATTTCCACGCCCCACCCTGTATGCCAAGGATCAACAATCTATAAGGTTTATTTTGTTTAAACAAGAAATTATATTTTTACTTATTATGAGTGGGTAAATTTTGAAAAAGCTCACTTAAGAATGTTGTAGAGCCTTCCTTCGGTATGCTAATATTTTATTACGGCATTAACTAATCTGTCATTCTATTCTGTAAATCCAGCCTCTACCAATGAGCTTACGTTTATCTCTGTGCTTTTTGAAATTAGACAAGAAGACGAAGTGAACTGGGACTTCTCTGAAGAGATAGGATCAGTTGAAAAGAGAAAGACAGCGAGAAAAGTTATGGATAACCGAGAGAGAGAGAGAGAGATAAGGACAACAGAGTGAGACGAAGAGAAGAAGAGAGACAGGAAGAACAGAGAGAGAGAGAAAGAGAGAAAACAGAAAAAGACACAGAAAATGAAGAGAAACAACAGAGAGAACAGAGTGAGAAAAAATAACATTATTTTTAATTATGTAGTAAATTATCCAACTTTAATTAGAGATAAGTCGAGTCTTTATTTAGATATAGACTTCGCCACTATTTTGAGTTACCACTTTCATATATTTTATTTCAATCAGTGCAATTCGTTCTTTCTGACATAGATATTTTCTTTTGTCATAGATGTCAAACTGAGAGTTTGTAAATAAGTTTTCCTGAATAAACAGAATTACTTAGCTCGTAACATTTGTTACAATCTGGTTCTTCGATCCTTGGATAGCTAAAATTTAACGGAAGAATTAACAGCGTACAATACAAATATTCTTTGGAGGGCAAAGTGTTCAATTCTTACTCAATAATAAATCATATGGCTAGTTGATATACGAGGGTTGGGGCATAAATCATGGCGACTATTTTTTTCTTGTAGATATGTGAAGGGATCACAAACGCATATGAGTTCTGTGGAAGTTCTGCCGCGCATAGTGTATATGCAAAACAACAGATGGCTATGTGATAGCTGGTAGTAGTGCAGAAAGGGCTGTGAAATCAGTCAATTGGTGAGTGTCGTGTGAGATGAAGTAACCCGTGTTGACCTGCGCGCTTACATCAAAATAGCCGTTTCCGAGGGAGAAATGCGGTGGAATGTCACAGTGAATTAGTTGAAATCCTTGGGACTACTGCCCTACCATACCATACATTAGCGCGGTGGGTAGGAAAGTTTCAGAAAGGACGTGTGTCAACCAGTGAGCCAACAAGTGACCCGATTCACACATGGCGCAGCAAATGCTAAGGCTGATGGTATGTATTCAGCGCCCCCCACATCGTTGTCTGCGTGGGGTGACAGTAGCAGGGACTACATTGAGGGTCTTTAGGCACGGGTTTGTCTCGTCAACTTTATGTGTTCGGTGTTGTCACTCTTTTGCACCGTGAAGGCCATATTGCCCTGTATACTATCGTAATAAATTAGTGTGTAACAATATTTCAGAGCCATTGATGGCCATACAAGTAGTTAAAACCTTGTCCTTTCTTCTGCATATGTCACATTTTCCAACCGCACTGGTATCTTCAAGAAAAAAAAAATAGATGCCATGTGTGTGTGACTTTTGCCCCAACCCTCGCATTTAACAAGAAAGGCTATATAAATATATTCATTTCATTTTTTCCTGAAAATTAAAATCTGTTTTTTTTTTCTTTCAATAACTGTAAGCTGTTATGATAACAAAAAATAAGCTGGGACTATACTTGAAGATTAGTTACTTCATAGCATTTTTACTATTAGGAATGGATATATTTTTCTCATCTTAAATGGATAATTATAATAAACTATGCCTACATTTTTCCTATATATCTTGAAGAATTTCTATTTAAAATCCCATATATTTGAACACATTACATAGATCTATCTTGAAATTTGTTGACAATATTATTCAAAAGGTGCGTTTCATAATTCTTTTAGAAGTTGTAATACAAATGTATGACATGTAAGTTTAACAAGTAATGCAATTTCAAAAGTCTCATGAAGAGTTTTTCGGGACTCACACAATGTGTTAGGGTTGGTGCTGAACTTTGTGATTTATTAATTGTAGTAATATAAAGGGATATTTCAAGGGATAGTTACACAAAAAGCGTTTTGATTGAATCAATTTGGAAAATTTAGGATTTTTTTTCATTTATCACTAGTTAGACTACACTGATCGTAAGATTTCTTGTTAACTTAATAGTTATAAGTAAAAATGAATGATAAGAGTAATATTTGTAGTATTCAACATTATTTATTTAATTTAAACCTACTAATTAGTATAATAAACTATACAAATATTCTTTTGAACTATAAGTCAAAAACAAGAATGGAAAATTCTTCAATAAAAAAAATCCTAAATAAATTCGCACATGAATAATTTTAATAAATAAATAATAGCAGAGCAAAAATTTAAAATAACATTTAATATTTTTTTTCATTTATTTTCTATCACTTTTAAAAGTTTTGAGTATATAATGTTAAATAAATTTTAAAATTAGTCCTTTCCATTAGTTTCGATTTCATTTAAGCTTGTTGAACCATTTGATACAGTTGTTGCATTCTGATCAAACGATCTGTTTTTAAATGATGGTAGATATCATTTTCCAAAATTTGTCAATCAAGTTCAGAGTAAGAACAGCCCCAGGCATGTTTTCATAAATTGTTTTAATTTAGTTTACTGTTTAAACAGATCAATTATCTTAATGCAGAATAAACCAACCGTCTCCGAAGGAATTCCCATCTAAAACAAAGCATTGTACACTGCTGGAAACCGTAAATGCAAAACCAAGAAAGACAAGAGATAGCACAACAAAATTTATTTTGTAGATAACATGTTGACCAAGTATCAAATGATTAAATTTATAGACTTCTGTGAAGTGTGCTTCCTGCCAGAATCAGTAGCCAGAGTAGCCGCCATTGTTGGAGATCACCGCTGCCACACGACTCGGCATTGATTCAAAGGGATGTGTTCTTGGAGTACAGCAGACCAAGCAGCTTCCACACGTTGCCAAAGTTGATTTGGTGTGGCAGCTGGGGCTGTAATCTGGGGCTGTAATCTATCGGTGAAAGATCCGGAGAGCGAGCCGGCCAAGGAAGCATTTCAATCTGGTGATTGACGAAGAACCTTTGGACAATGCGTGCCACGTGTGGTCACGCATTATCCTTTTGAAATATGGCTGTGGCCAAGCCCTGAAGCTAAGGAAGGACAACTGGCTCCAACAGATCGGAGATGTAGCGCTGCCGGCAATGTGTACTAGAGGAGTGCGAGAATGATATCCAATACCGCCCCATACCATAATACCCGGTGCAGGACCAGTGTGGCGGTGCATAACGCAGCTGTTCAGCATCCTCTCTCCACGGTGTCTCCAGACTCGAATACGACCATCTTGGTGTTGCAGACAGATGCGTGACTCGTCAGTAAAGGCAACTTCATTCCATTCTGCCACCCACATCCTTCTTTCATCGCACCATTGGCGGCGGAGACTGTAGTTCTGCGTCAAGGGTAGAACAAGCAATGGACGTCTTGCGGACAGACCACTCTGCTGTAAACGGCGTCGAATGGTACGCGCAGACACTGAATGATGCGTTACAGACTCAATGTGCTGTGCTATGGTTCGTGATGTGACTAAGCAATCCGTCACTTCCATGCGCACAATTTGCCTGTCCTCACGTGAATTGGTGCACTGAGGTAGATACGATCGACCACGTTGGTCCGTCGTACCCTCCTGCATCCAACGGTCACATATCCGCATTACAGTTGTTTGGTTTCGTCCAACACGACTACCGATTTCCCTGAAAGATAATCCACAATCTCGGTAGGCCACTATCCTTTTTCTGTCGAACTCGGATACTTGATCAAAAGCTGATCGCTGTTTTCTACGAGAGAAAACTGATCGTTTTTTGAAAAACCACAAGAAAAACACAATTGCTGAACTTGAAATCGTCGAAATCTCCAAGCCTTAAATAGCGCTTTGAGGTGGCGCTACAGGCGTGCGTGATGTGTGCCTGTGCTGAAATTCTAATCATTTGCATATCTCACCTCCGCTAGTGCATGTTGTAAATTTCATGTTATTTGAGTGCTTCCTTCAGGGTGTTGCATTTACGGTGGCCAACAGTGTACTATAAGAAATTCCCATACGCCTCAGATGTAACAGAACCTGTAAGGCAATAAACTAATACATAAAGTTAACCCAAAATTTTGCCCTGGTTCTGAATATGTATTGCGTTTAAACTATCGTAATTCGAATATGAATTGCTCGATATAATGCAAGCATAATAATGAATTTTTTTTATAAAACCATTTACTTTTATAGATTTCTAAATGTGCTTCTTTGGCAGCTTGGAAAATGTTAAACAAGGGGAGGGCACGACTAAGGAAATTCATTTTAGGACGAGACTTGGTAAAATAGTTGTACTCCATTAGGGTGTTCAACCCTCAATGTATTAGCGCCGAATGGCCAGTCAATTCGGAGAAAATAGCCTTCGGAATTCATGATTAGCTCGAACCACGCGATGAACTTTCTTTTTTCCAATTTATTTAATTATTTTTTAATTAAATATATTTATTTATTAAATATTAAATAATATTTTACGTAATTATTTTGTATTTTATAGAGTAAAATAATTACTGATTTTTTAAAATATTTATAATATATATCTTATAAATATATTTTTATATTAATAAATAATATTTATAATAAAATATATCATAAATATCAAATGATATTTTATATAAAAATTAGTTACAAAAATATATATATATATATATATATAGTTTTATATGTAAAATTAAATATAATTTAAATAAAATATTATATATGATATAACATAATCTATAAAATATATTATTAATATTGTTATTAATTATTTTTAATTAATATAATAAAAATAATATGTCTTTTTATATTATTAATTTAATTATATTTATAATCATATAAAATATTTAATAGGTCCTGTTTAAATAAATTTATTTAATGTGCGGATAGGGTATGAGTCGTACGATCAACTATTTTTCAATTAATTTAATTATTTTTTTAAAATTAAATAAATTTATTTAAAAATGACTCATTAAATATTTTATATAATTATAAGACAATTAAATTAATAATATACAAAAAATACATATATTATTTTTATTTTTTTAATTATAAAATATTTAATAATAATAATAATACATTTTATAGATTATGTGATATTATATATAATATTTTATTTAAATTATATTTAATTTCACATTATAAAAACTATTTGTAACTAATTTTTATATAAAATATCATTTGATATTTATTATATATTTTATTATAAGTATAATTTATTAATATGAATAATATTTATATAAGATATAATATAAATATATTTATATAACTACAGTAATTTTTTTACTTTATAAAATGCAAGATAATAACATAAAATTTTATTTAATATAAATAAATTTATTTAATAAAAAAAACAATTATAAAAAAAATTTAAAAAATAAATTTTTTCGCGTGATTCGAACCCTATCCGTTCGCGTAGAAAGCAGGTGCTCTTTCATGTGAACCGTAGCATCGCAGGTGGTATTAAAAAACTAATTATATAAAAGCTTAGAATGAATTTCGAAGGCCTTTTTCTCCGAATTGACTGGCCATTCGGACCTAATACATTGAGGGTTGAACGCCCTAATGGAGTACTACTATTATACCAAGTCTCGTCCCAAAATGAGCTTCCTTAGTCGTACCCTCCCCTTATACGTAGTATTCCAACTATCGTCAAGTGTTTTTAACATGTCTTGTACTTTATAAGGACGCATCCAAAGCATTGTATGAAAAATTCTTACCAAATTTGCTTGCGATATTCGAAGTTCATTAGATACTTCACAAGTTAATTGAGTACTTATCTGAGAGAAACTATTGTCTTTCTTAAAAAATTCATACCCTCGCATTACTGACTTTGCAACACAAAGCCGTTTTAAACTTTATCTTGAGCCGACGCCATCTCGGCAAAAAAATGATGTCTTTCTTACCAATGTTCCCCCGAGTCACTCACTCATGAAGGAGCATTTCCGCCATATACTGCACAAAAAACTACCGAAACTGACCTATCCAATGATGCAAAAGTTATATATACGAGAGTTGGGGCAAAAGTCATGGCAACTATTATCTTTCTTGAAGAGGACAAGATGTTAACTACATGTGTGGACAACGAATAGCACTGAAATATCGTAACACACTAATTTATTACTGCAGTATACAGGACAATATGGCCTTCACGGTGCAAAAGAATGACAATACAGTACACATACAGTTGAAGTGACGATGCGTTTGTTGTGCGATTTTTGATCTGTCTTTGTTTGTTGTCTCGATCGTCTGTCTTCATCCATGAGCTGCTCGATGACGGTACGTGCCAAGTCGGTCCGTACACTGAGTGGTCATCCCGAACGTTGTTCATCACTGGTTGACACACGTCCTTGCTGAAACTTCCCTACCCACCGTGCTACAGTACGTTATGGTAGGGCATTATTCCCAAGGGCTTCCACAAATTCACTGTGACATTCCATCTCATTTCTCCCGCAGAGAACGGCTATTTTGATGTGAACGCGCTGCTAAACACGGGTTACTTCCATCTCACACGACACTCACCAACTTACTGATTTCACAGCCCTCGCTACGCTATTGCCAGCTATCACAGAGCCATCTGTTGTTCTGCATACACACTATGCCTGCAGATCTTCCATTCTACTCATATACGCGTTTATGATCCGTTCACATATCTACAAGAAAAAAATATGCCATGACTTATGCCCCAACCCTATTATTAAACGGTTATTTGTGTAATAAATTTTTATAACCAGCGCAAGACTTTTGGTTCACCCTATATTTCCATTATATGTAATTCTTGCTCAGTCAAGAATATCTCCACCACAATTTAGGCACTCTTCTGACCAGGAATACTTTTTTCTTATTCTTTTCCTCTATTTTAGTATCCTCCATAAACACCAAACCATTGTTAGAAAATTGCTTTTTATCTATATTCATATTATCGCAGATTATTTTTTATCTAATTTCTTTCAATTAGTTACCCTTTATGAAAAAAGCCAATTTATCCTATCGTAAAAAGCCAATTTAAGTGTTTTCTTCTTGTTTGTATTTAAATCCTAAGATACCTCATGGGCAAAGTATTTTCTCCATTAGTAAATTAATGCTTCTTGCACTATATGGGAAAATCTGATGCGTTCTAGAATTAATCTGCGCTCGAAAGCAGAAAGAAGTAGCAAGCGTATGCAAGCTCCAATTTAATGTGTAAGATTTTAAAAAAAATATCCAGAATCATTTAAGCGTATATTTTTCTTGTCAAAAGAATTTTCGAATATTTTTTGTCAGTTAGAATTTCGTACATTTCCTTTATAAATCTATTGAATAAAATTATTGATCTAAATCATCAACCTGATGAAGCTCCAAAATGATGCACTTAAGTTATCTTAATTTAAAGCAGGTTTTTTCTTATCTTTTATTTCAACCCATAATCATTTGAAGGAAGCAGAAAAAATATGACATTTATTCTTGAAGGATTTTTGCTTCTTGAATCGATATGTAAGACTTTGGACGCACGTTGTAATTCACAATTATAGTTTATTAATAAGAGTTCTTGCTCAGAAAAGAGTAAAAAAATCAGATGATAAGGGATATTGATGTTCTTCAGAAGACGTTTTGACAGTTAAATTTTTTTCGGATAATCAAGAAACAAAAGCTGACATCTTCAGTCGCGTCCAAGTAACGTGACTAAGAAATTGAAAATCAAAGTTTGTGCTTTATTATTTTTTTACGTGATCTGTAGTGATTATTATACTCGTACATTAATACTCCATGCCCCCTCTCTTAGCATTGGTTCTTATCACTATTCAAAATAAATATTAAGAATTATCTCTGGAAAATAATTTGCTGAAACTGAACCGATAAATGATAGTGATTAAATTTGAACTTGATATAGTGCTATAAATTTATGAGTAAATAATCTTCAAACTATAGTTCTTTAGCATTTATTGAAATAATTTTTTTGAAATTATTATGAATTATAAAAAATATAATACTTGAACATCTTTCTTTATGCAAATTCATAATACCATTTAGTGCAATATCCAATTTAACTTGATAAGGTAAAAAATATCAAAAAGTAACACGATTCACAATTTTCTATGTTGCACAAAAAGTTTTTTTTTTTTAAAGATATTTAAATCTAAATACATTTTAGTTATTAAACGGCAGAATTAAAAAAAAAGAAAAATATCTAAGCAAAATTAACTGAAAGTAAAACAATATAGTTATGAAAAATTAATCTAGTTTTCTTAACCATATCATGTAAATAATATTATTTTCTTGAAACTGTTTCATCTTTTATTCATATAATTAATAATTAATTTCCAAAGTACCAAAAGCATAAATGTATAAATAATATTCTATTTTAAAAACTACGAAACCAGTACGTTCAATAATTACTGACAAATTTTCCAAGGTTACTCATTAAAAATCTCCAGATCATTCCATGAATAGCATTTACTGTAAGAGGAAGAAGCATCACACAAGGATTGGAGGCACAAATTTCGTGACCTATCTCACTAACATGAGTTAATAATGGAAGAATAAAAATTAATACTCAGCTGTCTTCAGAACTCTTTTTTAAAATGATGTGGCAATTTAAAAAGTCACTGGGTGTCGCATTTAATAAGTAGTATTAATTTGAAAATCTATTCGCCTTAGACCTCTACTAAGCAAATTTAAAAAAACAAATTCTAATTATGTTCATAGGACATTGAACCAACTTAAAGATTAAAAAATAACTGCTAGATTGGGAAGTTTCAAATTATTATTTAGTATTGCATGTAAATGTGTCATTTTTTAAAAAAAATATCCAGGGGGATTTGAGGTTATGTATAAAAGATGTTTAGCATTTTGTAATTTAACATACATATTCTTAAATGAAAAACCAATTTAAAATGGTTAAAATTTTAATCAGAAGAAAACGTTTCTTCATTTAAATGATTTTTATTACATTTTTATATATATTATGTGCTTGAAAATATTGTTTTGGCAAACAAATATGTATATATACATAATTTTTGTTTGATTTAACTCTGTTCTAAGCCTACAAGAAAACAATTAGCAATACCTTAGTACTTTTAAATCGCTTTGTTCTAAGTTCAATACCTAAGATAGTTAAGAAGCTGCCCTCAGATGCCGGTCAGTAATCAGGACACAAATTCACGACTCCATTGAAATTTTGCTGGGTTTAAATGTGAACTTGAGCACTATGTTACTACTAGGATTTATTTATTTCAAGATGGTATTTTTTAATTATCCTAATTAATCTTAAATTACAATTTAAAAGCATATATACTAGCGTTTATGTTACCAATGGTGCTAGTTTAATGGATAAGTTTGGAAAATAAATAGTGAATATCATTTATACTATGTACTCTTTATTCCTGGCCGTGTGATTGTGAATAAAAGGTTTTTTTAGACAACAAAACATACTGGAGTAGTTTATTAACAATGCTTGAAATATATTTTTGGGGATAAAATCATTGATTTCAAAGCATTAATAGGTATATAGGGATAAAACACTTATGCATAGAATATTCATTTGTAAACTGTCATTGCATTTGGGCCAGGTTTGAAGTCGGTAAAAATTGGATTAGAGAACTATACAGTTGAAATGTGTAGCTAAATTTAGAAGGAGTTATCATTTGTTTTTGCAAAGATGAAATATTCTCTAATCCAATAATAAATAATTAATTTTACAATAATTAAGTAACTAATTTTTAGATCTTTTTAAAAATTATGATGCATTTCCGGGAATATCTGAAACAAATATTTTGTTCTCGGATTTTTCGAAAATTATTGGAAAGGTAAAAAGGCAGAGAAAATAAGAAATACTAGTTACCACAGCTGCCCTCGAAAACATTGGGAGGTGCAACAAAAATGTTTTAAAAATCTAAATAACTTATATTGAAATTTATTTTGTGAAATAATAAATGTATAATTTTTAACGTTATGTTAAGTAGTTCAAGAAAAATGAATATATAGGCTTAATTGTTAATATGTAGGTATATATATATATATATATATATCGCGTCAGATTGACCACCTGACCGGAACATGTGCTCATGCACCTCAGGCCCAAGGGATGAGTGAGATGGCACAGTGGCTTTGGCTATCATGGAATGTTGCGCCATAGTGTTAAGTTATATATACTATTACACAGATGATTATACGTAATTCGCAATTAAATTGTTTTGGTTTGATAAATTTAACTGATTGATTGATTGCATTCCAAAGCAACACGAGGTCCAGTGATGACGAAATATGGTCAAGTATTGTGGACAACACCCTAGCTAGTACCCCACTCTCCGAACTTTCCCACCATACCACGTAAAGAGTTTAATCCTCGGCAGATTTAAAATACATCAGCTGGTGGGACTTCAATGGCATCAGGGTTCGAACCCACATTTCAATAGAAGCAACACTAGCCACAAGTTCAAGACCATGACCACCCACTCTGCTAGCATAATTTCTAAATATTGCTGAATAAGATTTCTTAAAGCTAATTTAACATGATATTCCAAATGATGTAAATGAATATTTTGAAATTGTTCTTTATTGCTAATTTAATATGATACATGGCAGAGATCAAGAAACAAGTTGTATTTAATTCATTTTTAACGATTGACTAAATATAAGTAAACTCAATAAAAATATACTCTAATGTAATATTAGGATTAGATATCGAAAAATAGGGATGAATTTTGGATAATGGTTATTTTCATATATTGATACGCAGTAACTTCTGCTGTAATATATTAAATTACATTCTTTCTCCTTTTCCTTCCATTTGATTGAAATACAGATTCCCTTATATTACGTCTCTTAACTTCTTAAATCTTTTTCTTTTCCTTCTGGAATTCCGACAGAATGAAAGACAAAGATATTGGATGCATTCTTTACTATAAAAATTTGATTCTAAGTAAACAATTGTGAAAGATTATTTGTACCTTTCCTTCGAATAATAATAAAGCAAATATTACAGCTAATATATTTATAAGATATCGCCCTCTCAGACTACATTTTATTCTCTTAGTCTGTTGATTAACTTTTTTATTTTGGGTAACAAAGCGTTTTAACTGCTATAGTTTTTCTTCTTATTTTCAGGGTTTCTGCTTTTTCAATAGTCTTTGCATTTACTTGTCCTTTTTCACTTGTTTATTGCTACAAGAATTTAATAATGTCTCATACCAGACCATAATTTCTTGCAGTAAATATAAAATTAGTATATAGTAAATAAAAATTAATAATTATGTGTATAATACTCGATACCTCATACTTATCTAATCATGATTTATCTTATTGAATGCATTAGAGTGAATAAGCAACTATGGAGAATCACAGGTGAAAAACAGAATACATGAAAGGATTCTACCCTTTTTATCATGAAATATTATACATAACATCAATTAAGTTAATAACAATAGTCACTTTATACTGTATAGTGGTAAACATATGACTAAATTTTATTTTTTATTTCTTAAAATCTTTTCTAAGGCATAAAACCAATATGTAACGAGTTCATTTATTTTTCTTTAGAAAATACTGCAGATCAACTTTTATTATCCAAAATGAAAGCTTCGCGAAGGAATACAAATTTTAAAGATAAAACTTTGAAAAAATTCAGTGCATACTTAGATTACAGTTATTTACAGAAATTAAATCTTGGTTTTTAAAAGTAGTAATTATCTTTAATATGTTACAAATCTAAATGAGGAAAATTTCTGACTCAAAAATTATCTGTGAACAACATTTCTAATTCTGTAAATTATGGGGCCAATAAAAAAACTCATTCAAGATGCATCTTCAAATGTCATGTTCCTTATTTATTTACATTTTTTGGATATTTCTAAGATTATTTTAGCACAGAAGAAATTAAAACGCTAAAATGTCTGGTTTGTGTTTGAACTTTTATGAAGTACAAATTAAATATTTTTAAAAGGTATATATACATATATATATATATATATATATATATATATATATATATATATATATATATATATATATATATATATAAAGGAGAAAAGAGCGACTCACTCACTGACTGACTGACTGACTAATCACGAAATCTCTGGAACTATTCAACCTACAGACTTGAAATTTGGTAGACATGTTCCTTTGATAGAGTAGACATCAACTAAGAAAGGATTTTCCGAAATTCGAAAGGCAAGGGGCGTTACGGGGGGTTAAGGGCTTTAATAATAATTGTTTCCATGTTTAAACTACTTGATGTATAATCTTGAAATTGGGTAAGCGGATTCCTTTCAGAGAGTAGAGATCCGCTACAAAATGAGTTTGCTGAAAATCGACCCCCAAGTGGCGTTGCAGGGGCTTAGGGGGCGTTATAGATAATTATTTCCATTTTTAAACTATTTGATGCACTCTCTTTAAATTTGATATATAGATTCCTTTCGTAGAATAATGATCAGTTACAAAACGGGTTTTGTGAAAACAGACTTCTAAGTGGCGTTGCGGGGATTAAGGGGCGTAATAGATAAATATATCCGTTTTTAAACTACTTCACCTACCTGCTTGAAAATTGGTAGGTAAGTTTCTTTCATGGAGTAAATATCCGCTACAAAATGGGTTTTGGGAAAATTGACCCCCAAGGGGTGTTGCGGGGGCGGGGGTTTAAGGGGCGTTATAAATTCCTATTTTTAAGTTATTAGACGTACAGTCTTGAAACTTAGTAAAGAGATTCCTCTCATAGGGTAGAGATACGCTAAAAATGGGTTTCGTGAAAATTGCCCCCAAGTGGCGTTGATGGGACTTAAGGGGCGTTATAGATAATTATTTCCATTTTTAAATTATTAGACGCACAGTCTTTATATTTGATGAAGAGATTTCTTTAATAGAGTAGAGATCAGCTATAGGAAGGTTTTGTGAAAACAGACCTCTAAGTGGCGTTGCAGGGGAATAAGTGGCGTAAGAGATAAATATTTTCGTTTTTAGACTATTTGACCTACCTGCTTGAAAATTGGTAGAAATGTTTCTTTCATGGAGTAAATATCCGCTACAAAACGGGTTTGGAGAAAATTGCCCCCCAAGCGGTGTTGCGGGGGGTTAAGGGCAGATATAAATAATTATTTCTTTTTTTAAACTATTAGACTCACAGTCTTGAAATTTGTTTAGCAGATTCCTCTCATAGGATAGAAATACACTGCAATATGTGTTTTGTGAAAATCGACCCCTAGGTGGTGTTGCGGGGGCTCAAGGGGCGTTATTGATAATTTTTTGCATTTTTAATTAATTGGACGCACAGTCTTCAAATTTTGATAAGCAGATTCCTTTCATAGAATGCAATTCCCTACAAAATGGGTTTTGGGAAAACAGACCCAGAAGTGGCGTTGCGGGGGCTCAAGTGGCGTTATAGACAATTATCCCCATTTTTAAACTGTTAGACGTACAGTCTTGAAATTTGATAAGCAGATTCCTTTCGTAAAGTAGAGAACCGCTACAAAATGGGTTTCGCGAATATCAACTACCAAGTTTAATTTCGGGAGATTAAGAGGCGTAATCGATAAATATTTCCATTTTTAAACTACTTGATCATCCTGCTTGAAAATTGGTAGGCATGTTCCTTTCATGAAATAGAGTTCCTCTAACAAAGAGTAAAATGAAAATTGACCCCCAAACATGTTTTCGAGGGGTCAAGAGGAGTTACAGAAAAAAATTCCTGTTTTTAATTGTTAGACCCATATACTTGAAATTTGTTAAGCATGTTTCTTTTGTTGAATAGGGATCCACTAAGAATAAATTTTAAGCAAATCAAGATCTGGGGGGTTGCAAGGGGTTACTGGGACGTATTGACAAAAAAAATTACTTTTTTCGAGCTACAAGGACTATAATAATGAAATTTGGTTTGCATTTTTCTTTTGTTGAATTGAAATCCGCTAAGAGCGGTAATTTTGGAAAACGGCTCTCAACGGGATTACGGGGATATTTATAGTAAAACTTTTGCTTTTTTCTGTTAGATTTAGACTTGAAATTTGGCTTGCATGTTCGATTTACGGAGTAGAGATCCACCGAAAATTGGTTTTGCGGGAATCCATTTGGTTTTTGAGTTACGAAAGAGCAAACATCATTCTATGCTTCAATTTTAGAGATTTTTAGAAAATACAAATTAGATGAGTTCTGCCCTTTTTTTTATCAACAGGTTACAGGTATAAGTATATTTTTCAATTCAATCGAATTCTTAATGCTAGGACTTAGATATCAATAATTTATACATATATATAAGCAGTAAAAATTTATAAAACATCATGAAATACCCATCGAAGCGGGCGGGTAACAGCTAGTATATATATATATATATATATTACAAAAAATACAAAAATATAGTTATATAGCTAAGATAACTATAGTCGTGATAGGATAGTTTTAGCCACAGAAATACTAGGGCAAACTCCTGGCCTTAGGAACCAGGATTGCAGGTTTAAACAGTGTTTTTCCGGCCAGCAAACCATCACCTGAATTTGCCAATACTCTGGGCCATAGGAAAAGAGCAAGAACTTTTTAGAGAAGAGAATTTAACTATTATTATAAATAAAACCATAATCTATTCATGTAAAACGATAATATTATAGCCTGTAATAATTACTAAAATATTTTTAAATCAAAGTTAAAACTAATTGATAAAGACTTACCACGTGCGAATTACAAACATATTCCTCAGCAGTGGACAACAACAGTAACGCAGAAAATTATTAAGTTTTGATAAAATAACGTTAATACTATATATATACACATTTAAAACTCTATATTCTATTTTAAAATTTATAGAAAATAAAAGTACTACCAAGACATATACAATTAATTTTAAATAAAAAATGATATTGTTAATTTACTTAGCTTGAGGCGCCATCTATCAATAAACTATACAACTAATAACATTTTTATTTAACTGTTAGGTAATTTTTTATAAATTTAGGAGGGTATCCATGTTCCATACAATGTTTAATAAAGTTATTAAAATTTAAATATATATTAAATTTATCACTAACTAATACGTTATTACGATAAATATAATTGAAAATAATATTTCTGTATATAGATATAGAGTTCCAGTAAGGCACTTTAAGAATTTTAAAATTAAAATCATCTCTTTTATCATAAATATTGCAATGTAATTTATAGTCCTTAATACACAATGATACATCTAAGTAATTAGTTTTAACTGGATTACTTAGCTATATATATATAATGGGTTGGAGGGAAAGTTCTGTCGTATTTTAAAGAAAATATTTGAATTCATTTTTAAAAATACGTGTTTAATATTAATCAATTACATATGCTCCATTATTTGCTACAACCTGTTGCCACCTTTCAGGTAACCTGTGAATTCCTGTTTTGTAGAAGTTCTCATCCTTGGAGTTAAAATAGTCAGCAACTGCCTTAGAAACACTCTCAAAAGACTTGAATTTTTTTTCCCTTTAGATAATTTTGCAGAGATCTGAACAGGTAATAATCAGATGGTGCAATGTCAGGTGAATACGGTGGGTGACTAAGGACTTCCCATCCTAACGCATTCAGTTTTTGTTGTGTCACCATTACAGTATGCGATCAAGCATTATTATGGTGGAACACTATTCCTTTTCTACACGCTAATGCAGGCCTTATTTCTTCGATAGCTGCATTCTGTTTATCCAGCTGGTTGCAGTACAGATCCGCGTTAATGGTTTTTCCCTGTTTCAGCAACTCGTAGTACACTGGACTTTTCCTGTCCTTCCACAAACAAAGCAATACTTTTCATTGATGGATACTTCGTTTTGGAACTGTTGCTGATGATATTCCTGGATTGCCGTAATATTTTTTTCTCTTAATATTCTCGTAAGGAATTGACTTTTCATCTCCAGTAACCAGCTTGTCCAAAAATGGCTCCACATTGTGTCTAATCAGATGTGATGAACACATTCTTACAGGATCAGACAAACTCTTTTCTGTTAATTCATGTGGAACCCAAACACTTTGCTTTAACACAAATCCAAAAGATTTAATGTAATCTCCAACAGTTGCATGATGAATGCCAAACTCTTCTGCAATTTCTCGACTTGGTAAATGTGGATTATTTTCCAACATGGATTGCAAAACATCACTATCGATCTTGGATGGTCGTCCAGATCGATCACTTTCTTAGAGGCTCAGATCCCCAAAACGAAATTTGCTAAACCATCTTTGACAAGTATGAACATTTACAATATCTTTTCGAAATACCGCACATAAAATTTTTACATGCAACCGATGCGTTGCTTCCTTTTAGGAATTCATACAAAATGCAGTGTCGTAAATGCACTTTATCTACTGACATGTTTTTCACTTTAAATATCACAAGTAAACGATGAGCCGTAAAAAAGACTCCTTTTATATTATACAGCGGCTAAAGAAACCAAAAAAATCCGAATGACTCACAAGCCAGATGTTTTTTTTTATTTACAAGAAAAATCACCTGCCTAGTTAAAATACGACAGAACTTTCCCTCCAAACCATATATATATATACTTATCTGGAGAAAAATATCCGGGCCACAGACATTTCAGATAGTGTGCTCATGGTTTCTGAAATAAAAAAAGTTTAAAAAATGTGTACAGTCTGTACAATGTATTTGATAATTAAACTCACAATACTAAATTAAGAACAAGTTTAAAAATTACTGGTGTATGTGTATGATTCACGTTGGCTTATCATATACACACAGAATTTAATACTTATCTTGATAATTTGTACGGTTTATGATTAAAATCGTATTGTAGCTTTTACGTTAAAGTGCATTATTATTGTCCTCAATATATTTTTATTGTGTGAAGGGGAGCGCGATGAAAATTATGATTGAAAATTGGATCGCAAGCATTGAAAGTTTGAGAAGCACTGCTTTAAGGCACGCCCCGATTTTGGTCCACGTCATTGTTTCTTGATACGGTGGAACTCTCTGACAGCTGCTGCTGCTGCTGCATTCTCACTTTTACACTAGTATACCTTTACAAAAGAGGTGCTCTCTCAGGCAACTTTGGTATTCTGCAATGCGAATCTGATTGTGACAAGAAAAACATCTCCTTTTATTGTACGTGATATCTGCATATTTTTATAGAATGTGCTGATCCACACCGCCATCTATTAGCACTTTTTTAAACTACTGTTTTTTTTTATTTCAGAAAATTCGAGCGCACCACCTGAAGTGTCTGTTGTCCAAATATTTTTTTTCCTTCGGGCCAGTAGAACGGCCTCCAGGTTCCTCTTAGTAGCGGAAGTTTAATTTCGCCAACTCTGTATATATATATACATATATCCAACATATACTAGCCGTTACCCACCCGCTTGGCTGGGTATTTCAAAATGTTGTTTGAATGTATACTGTTTTCATATACTCGTACATATATATACAGCCGAACCTCAATTTGACGAATCCACCGGGACCAGACACTTTGTTAGTTAATTCGGGGCTATTCGTTACATCGGCGTCCAAGCAAAATACAAATTTTTTGCACTTACCTTTTAGGAAATTCTGTAAGCAACAGTAGAAAAATATCCATACTTAGAAACTATAATTTTTTTTTCAAGAGCTAAAAGTACTATTACTGTATTTTTAGGCACCAGTTAACTGAAATTTTAAAATACTGAGTAATATATGTTTGACAATCGTTTTGATTCCTGACTTAAAAGAGTGTTCTTTTTCGACTTTATGCAGAGAAGAAAATGTGGCATCTATTACATTCTACTGCATAAGAGATATATAAGTTTTCGCAGTTTCTAAATAATGTAAAACGTTATAAAATGTAACAGTTCCAATAGGAGTTTCATTATCAATTTCTGTATTAGAATCACTCTTCATTGGCTCCGACAAATTAACTATTTACTCAACTTCAGGTGTACATATAGGAATTAAATGATCTAATGTATCCTGATCATTGAAATCTTAAAATATCCCCTGCGTTATGGATTGAGAGGAGTTAAGAAAGGAATTTGTTGTCCTACTCAGGAATCACGTGAGGGGTTACACTCATGACTCCTCAGCGTCTGTAAAGTCTAATAATGGTGTTTACCTTATTATAGAGGTGGCCAATCTTATTGGGAAGAGTGCCACTATCTGATAAAAAAAAATATGTGCCAACTAACAAAAGTACATGAAAAGAGGTATATATATATATATATATATATATATAAAGTACAAACTTAGGTTTTATTGTTATTAAAATTTTTACAGGTCCAATTAGGTTTTATTAATATATTTTAACACAGGGGTTAGGTATAAAATAAAAATGAGTAACTTGAAACATTTTAATTATAAGTAATATTTAACAGTCAGTACTTTATAATAGATTTTTTGTAGTTTTTTTACCAAATCCTCTGAATTAGGATTAGTTTTGAAAGATGCTAACAAAATTAAGTTGTTTTATATGTATATCAGTTAGTTTTGGGGGGTGATATTTTGCGTTTATTATGTTCATAATACAAAACATTTGTTCACAATCATGTTGATACGGACCTCCAACAATATTTGACAGCCCAATCATTCAAATTTGTAAAATTGCTTGTTGGTACAACTTTCCCAAATACAGCAACCGCGGTAGCCGAGTTGTCAAGGTATCGGACTCGTAGCTGGCGCGTCTTGAGTTCGAACGCAATATCACTAAAGACTCGCTGTGTAGGGAAGAGATGACGTTAAATCTGTAGAGAACTGAAACGTTCTCTTGTTGGCGTTGTGTGGTAGTTAGGAGAGAAGGTGCTAGCTCAGGTGTCGTAATTGTCACTTGACCATGTTTCAAAATTACGAGGTCCGTCGCCGAAAGTCCTCGTATTGCTGAACAGTGCGACGTTAATATTCACTCATTCATTCCAAGATACAGCATAATTCGGACGCCTTGCAGTTGAAATAATATCATTATATGTATTTGCTTTCCAATGTAACTGGATGCTGTAAGTTCATAAATCCGATTTGGATTTCAGGTAGGTAACAATTAACGTCTTGTAGAGAAATTATGAAAATATCAGCATTTTCTTATTATCTTGAAAATCATCAAACCTAGCCCTGAAAGAATCTTTCAAAGTGGATATTAAATTTTTAAATCTATCATAGCTTGGAGAATCATTACTTTCGGTAGATAGTTCTTTTATTCATGTAAAATGTGTTACTATTTTTCTTCAAACTAAGGGCAAAAAGAGCAAATGTTTGTTCACAAAAGAATATATATGATCAGCTAGGGTAGCAAAAGTACAATCTTTTCCTTGTAATTTTCCTTTAAATTATTTAAATTTCCCGTAGTATCGGGGAAAAAAGTTAAATCCCAAAGCCAGACTTTATTCTTGAATAACAAACGCTCACTGAACCGTTCTTCCAGCTATTTTAAACCACGCTCCCTCAAATTCCAAAATTGCACAAGTGCATTTCTTTTTGGAATGCCAGCGCACTCAACAATAAAAAAGAGTATTTCCTTCATTATAATTTTCTATTGAAATTCAACTAAGTGTATTTAAAGTAAATTTTTGATGGCATTTTTTTTTGTCCTAGACAGTTGCATTTCAATAAAACTGTAAAAAAATTGGTATTTATTGTATTATCTTTCCAATTTTTTAAAGTTTTCAATAAATTCTCACGTGTCGCTTTTGCAACTCAGCGTGCCACACTGTGGCACTCGTTCCACGGGTCGGCCACCCCTACCCTATACGGTTAAAATATGTTGCTTAAAAGAATTTATTCAATTATTTCTAATACAAACTAATAAAAAAACTTCCAATTGCTGAAATAATTTGTTTCAGGGTTTAATATTCGTTAAATAAGGGATTTTTCCCTACATTATAATTGAAGGAAAAAGAAAAATTCATTATATCGTGAAATTTGTCAAATAGGGGTTCTTTAAATCAAGATCCGACTGTATTTACAAATTATTGATGTATTTAAGTCCTAGCAATAAGCGTTTGATTATATATAAAAGTATTCTTATAACTTTCTTGAATAATAATTTCTGAAATTGAAGTAGACTTACCTTTTACGCACCAGTAACCTCTTCCCCTAAATTGGATTTCCGCCAAACCCATTTTTAGTGGATCTCTACTCAACAAAATTAACATGATTGTCAAGTTTAAAGTCTTAATCTAACAGTTCATAAACGGGAAACCCCGTAGTCGATTGACAGTCGATATTCGATTCTTCGACCCACTTTCATTGGATTTCAATTTGACAGAAGAAATTGCATACCAAATTTCATTAATGTAGATTTAGTAGTTCGAAAACGGGAATTTTTTTTATCAATAAACCCCAGTAACTCCCTACTTCCCGCATAGGAGATAATTTCCGTAAATTCCCTTTATAGTGGATCTCTATTCAATAAAAGAAGCTTGCTTAACAAATTTGAAATGTGGGGGTCTAAAAATTCAAAAAACAGGATTATTTTCTATAATTCCCCTTAACACCTCTCAACCACCGTTGAGGGCTGATTTTTGAAAAATCCTTTAAAACCCTAAGAAAGATTTAAAATATAAAAATATGTTAAAATTCTACTTGTATTCAAACATGAATTTCAGGCTTTGAATTCATTTGCTATTCATGCATCACAAACAGCCAAGGAATTTAGAATTTTGTACCGAGGCCTCTTTTCTTTAAAAAGATCAAACATTTTTTTTTTACTGGGAAATTATTAAATTTTTAAAGCAACTAAAAATTTATGTGTGTGAAATGGTTTATTTCATAATAAAATATGTAGTGTCAAGTAAATTTTAATTGTAAGTATTATTTTTAAGAAAAAGAAATATATATTATTAATATTCCAGAATCTCAGTGAAAACCTTTTCTGCGTATCTTTTTTACTTCTACAGAAAATTTAAAGTCTTATTCCACTAAAGGAATTTTGTAATTTTGTAATGATTAAAATAGGTGAAAATCATAGAGCACAAGGTCTGAAAAATGTGATGGATGGCTTAGAACATCCCAATCGAACTCCAACATTTTTTGTCGAGTTATCATAGACACGTGAGACCGTGCATTGTCCTAATGAAAAACGATGTTCTTCCGATACACTATTTCTGGACGGGTTTTTTTAATGATGTCTTTAATTCGTTTCATTCGAAACAAAACTTCTCTGAATTCCTCTTCTCGTGGTTTGGTAAGAAATTATAATCCAAGATTCATCTCCATTCCCACCAGACATAGAGCATGGTCATCGGATAAAGACCGACTTTTGGAGTGTCTAAAGGTGGTTCTCTCCACTCTCCTCAAGACCTTTTTCTCTCAAAATTAATTTTCTATTTTTATCCCCACCATTAGTTGAAATTACCAGCTTTAAGATCAGAAAACTACTTCCATGTAGTTCTTTTAGCTGTAGAACTTATACCATAAATAGTGCATATCTTGTTTGCCGTTTGTGCGAACTTTTTTTGCATTTCTGGTAAGAAAAAAATGTATGGATTGCCTAAAATGCATTTCGCTTACTTCCGTATTTAAAGTGTATAAAACTGATAACAATAAACGAATCATTAACAAATTTTTTACAGAATATGCCTAAGGTACTGCCTTTTAGAATGTGTACGCGCATGTCTTTTGTTTTCAATCGTTCCACTTTATTGACAATTTCCTTATGACATCTACCAAACATTGGCACAAACTTTTTCCAGACACCTCAACATAATCATTTCATCCTCGAAGTAAACTGCAGTAATATATAAAATATATATGGGCTACATATAAAACATGTTTTTCTTTATCTCTCTCTCATAATGCATCCTCAAAATTCAGAAACATTCTATAAATATATGAAGCCCATATTTTGTTTATTCAATTTGCCATTACAATATAGGTGATAAAATATGGAGCTTATTTTATACAAGTTAAAATGGATGAGCTCATAATAAAACATCTCTTTGTTTTGCATACAATATAGAAATAAAATAACAGTGGTATTGAAGTTACAGTAACAGGCTGTTTTGCGAAAATATTCCCTCTTAAACTGCATAAGGTAATGTTGTTTGACGTTTTTCACTTAGTTTAACTGCCTACTCCTTACTATGGGAACGTAGAATGTAGATTAAGTCCCAAGATATAAAAGTGAGTGAGGAAGATATGTGAGAGTGAAGTGGAAAGCTTTTAGTTCTGAAAGGTTAACGATTAGCCGTGAAGATGCTTATTACTTAAAAATTAGATTTATCTACAAGTAAAACATCGTTGCCTAGATTTAAACCTTATTGATAGTTTCATCTGAAGGTTCAGAACTTTCTTGGGAGCTTCTGTCATTTCTAAAACTAAGTTTTTAAAGGGTCTATAATCTTTTAGGCATATCAAAGTTCGATTATTTAAGGTATCCAACTACACTAAAATTGTGAATTTTGCAAAAAAAATGACAATTTTTTAATGATTTTATATTATAGGCCATCTTATTAGCTTTATAAAAATAACAAGGGTATTATTTTCTGTTCTCTAGAACAAAAACTGCAAGTTTGTTTCAGTAAAAACAGATGCCAATACTATAAGCAAGATGTCATACTTTAAAATGCGTTTTACTCAAAATGTGTTTTTTTTTTTTTTTTTTGAAAGTGCTTCAAACGGGAACTGCGATTGCTCAAAAAGGTTTGAAAATAATTTTTTGAATCTTTTTTATGTATGTTCTGCGTAATAGTAGAAGTGTTTTAACCTTCAGATTTGTCAATCACTGTTTTAATACAAAATTTTCTGTCCCTTGTGTTAATATAATCACTGTTCTTTTAAGGTATCCAAACACGTTGAAAATGACCAAATTCAGTCAAGACAGATATTTTTGTTTTTTATTTTATTGAATAGAGCTATCTTTTGACTTTACGAAACATACTTTGTTTTGTTTCTACACTACCTAGAGGCCAAGTTACAATCCATTTTATAAATTTAGGAAAACCGGAAGTGGGTTTTTGATCTACCAGAAGTGGGCATTTAAATTGCTCAAAATCTATCATGGCGAGTCTGATAACTCAAGATATTACCAATGTTTTTCTATAAAACTTTTTGAACCTGATATTTATGTTATTTTCTAGAGAATGTACTAAAATATTTCTTATTGTATGAATACTTTTTGAGTTATGGCTTGTTATTTAAATAATGATCTCATAAAAAATTTAAAATTTCTTATAATGTTTTCTCAATAAACTCAAAAATTTTCAAATTTTAATAAAAAATTAAAATTTTAGTACACTTTCTAGATAAATGCATCTAATTTATTTTAGTAATACTTTTACAAATATATATTTATTACTTTTTTCTCTAACTGCTTTGAAGTTTTTCAAAAATATTGGTAAAATTTCACTTATAATTGTGATTTTTGTAAAATTCAGGTAATTTATTCTAAAATTTGATAGTTTAATAGTAATATTTATTGGCATTAAGTCCTAAAAGAGCATTTATAATGTTTAAGTATGCTATTTTGTTAAAAAGTACTCCGAACGGGTTCGGATACCTTAAGCAGTTTCATAAAATAACTAAGATAAAGTTCTCTAGATTTTGTAAAACTTAAAATATCTCATATCCTGAAGATCATTTAAAAATGAATAACATAGTAGTCATTGAAAAATTGAAAATTTGTTGATACACTTTTGGTGTAGAATGGTCCCCGTTTATGTTACTTTTTGTAAATTTTTACCCATTTTTTCCTATTTTAGTAATAATAATTCATTTTTCTCTTTTTTTAATTTTAGCATATTTTTCTTAAAATGCGTTAAAACAAATCTAAAAACCACAACAAAAAAACTCCATATCTCCAATGTTTTTAAAAAAAAGTTTGTCGCAAGTAGTCGAATACCTTAAGTTAGAGCTGAGATCACTCTCAAAACTTTTAAGTAGGATAGAATTATAAAAAATTCATTAGCTGGATCATTTAAGCAGGAACTTATTCCTAATGTCTGCTTCACATCTACTCCTACTGTGTAAAATCTGGTTCGAGTCATAATATCTCCAAGTCCTTCGGAGTTTAATAGTCAGATTCTGGAGGAACTGCTGCAGATTTATATTTTATTCATTTGTTGTTGTTTTTTTCATTTAAAACAGCAAGATAGAACTCCTTGTGTTCCAGAAAGTATGCCACGAGGCTTACAAAAGTAAGTAAAAATGCACAAGATTTCAAAAGTTTAAACTGTGTACAAAATTGGATAGGAAAACGATAGTCTCTAATCACCTGAAAAGATCTGATAAAATAGGTGGTTAACCTAATTAGAGGCTCTATAAACTAGTTCTGAAAGCAGATCTAGGTATTTCATGAAGATTGCAGTGCAAAAAGGTGTACTCTATATCTCACCGCAGTTACAATCACCATTTGACAAAATACCAATCTTTACACTTCAAACGAGGAAACGCTGTTGGAATAAAAACCTCCTGGTCCAATGCTCTTTGAGAAACAAGAAACTCTTTGTTCGAACTTAAGATATCCGCACACGTTCGTTCAATAGCATACTAAAACATTAGAAATGTTTTTTCAGGAATCAACACCAACAAATACTAATATTTAGCTACATATATATATCAATATTAAAAAAAATTATCCAAATTTTACAAAAAACACATTTATAAGAGAAATTTCAGCAATGTTTCTGAAAAACTTCAAAGCAATTAGAGAAAGAAGTAATAAACTTATATCACTAAAGATATTACTAAAATAAGTTAGATGCATTTCTCTAGAAAATGTGTACTAAAATTTTAATTTTCTATTGAAATTTAAATATTTTAAAGCTGATCGTAAAAAAATGTGACATTTTTTATAAGACCATTATTTAAATAACAGGCCATAACTCAAAAAATATCCATACAATAAGAAAAATTGTAGTACATCTTCCCGAAAATAATATAAATATCAAGTTTCAAAAGTTTCACAGAAAAATACATTTATTATATTTTAAGTTATCAGACTCACCATGATAGATTTCAAATAATTTTAATGCTCCTGGTAAATTAAAGACCCACCTCCAGTTTTTTTTTATTTTATAAAATTGATTTTAACTTGGCCTCTTGGTAACGTAGAAACAAAACAAAATATGTTTTGTAAAGCCAAAAGATAACTCTATTCAATAAAATAAAAAACAAAAAAATATCTTTTGACCGAATTTGGTCATTTCAACGTGTTCGGGTATTGTGACGTAGTCACAAAGGGGAAATCGCCCCTATTCATGATTCATGCCACAGCTGGGGAGCACGTGGCTTTGGCGTCATTGTGCTTTGTCGGACATCTGGACTGTCGGTGCCAGTGTAAGTGCTAACACTATGGGCTGGGCATCACTGCATTATTTTTCGTCCATAGGCAGTGATTGTCCGACTCAGAAGGCTGGCGCCTCGGCAGACGGCGGCGGGTAATATCAAAAGAGGAAAAGGTGGCGAGGTGGTTTGAGTACCAGATGTCAGCCAAGCCCTTGTCACCGGAAACTTTTGATAGGGACTCGAGCCTTTGTTATCCCTGCACCAATGGTGGTCTAGGTGAGACCGAGGTGCAGGGTGCAAAACCTTGAGGCCTGCCAATGGGGGTTGATGAAGGGTGTGGAATGGACCCGCCCCTGGAGTTTAAAAGGGTCGACCCAGCGAAAGAGAGGAGGACTCCCACGATCGACCCCAGTGACAGTATCCGAGAAACTCGCGAGATCGACTCCTGAGACAGTATCCGACGGACGAATAAAGAAGACGCGAGGAGTGGACACCAATGCAACTAACTGGCTAAATAGAACTAACACCTGAAACTGGCCTTTTGCTCTTCCTAGTGATCTTCTAAATGTTAAAAAGTGAAATAAACCAATTTTAGCTCACAAAAAAAGTATTTTTTATTGATTAGCCTGGCGTCACAATACGCTACCAAGTCCACGACGCCACAGTATCTTAAGACAAGTTTTTTCCTTAGAAATAAATTTCTACATGGATGCAAGGATAGTCATGATAAGACCAATATCTCGTACAGCCGCTTGTTTAATTAGTTGGTCTGCTCTTTCATTTCTAAAATTACCACTCCGTCCTCGAACATAGGTTAATTGAGTTTCTGTTAAAGCATAATTCGATTTTTGGCTCTTAGGTGGATATTTCTCCTTTTTTGTATTACAATATTATTTTTTTCTAATTTTTAATGGCTTACATATTTTTATAAAAACAACAAAACTTTTTAAAATTATATTAGCACATGTGTCAACCAATTCGAAGGAAATCTAGCTATACAGATGGACAATTTAAAATCAGTATACGAGATGAATATTCTAATTTATCTTTGATGACAATAAATTAGCAGAGCTGCGGAGATCAAATTCATCTTTGAGTATTTATATAAAGTGACAATTATTGGAAATTTTATTTTAATTTCTTGGTTATGTCATACATTCCTAATCTTTATTTTGCTTGAATATACATGTTTCAAAAAATAATTGCTTTTTAGTTTGTAACAACATCACAATTAGAAAACTAAATTAGTCTTGCTTATAAAAACATTAAATAATGTGCTATCGATGGGCCGAAAGATTTATTTTGTATCCAGTGTAAGAAAAAGATTCTAAACTCATGCAAAAAGATATAAGTATCGATTTAAGAAGAATTTAAAAAATAATCTATGTTCTGCACTTGTTACTGTTAAGACGCGACTATGTAGTTATATATTCCGCTTTTCATTTTTTTTATTAATCCCTTAACTGCCACCGGCGCATATGTCCATCTCCCTCATCAGGCGCATTAAGTGCCTTGGACGTATATACGTCTTTCCGAAATACAATTCGTTTCTGTGCTCTGTTATCAGTAAAACTGTTCCAAATGCTTTGGAATGCAAAAAAAGTACCTTGAAAGTGTTTGTGAATTTACTATTTTTATAGAGTAGAACATTTACTTACGTATTTGTGCCTTTTCTCCTTACACTCTCTCCCTCTAATACACCGCATACGTACGCCTATGTGGGAAACGGTGGCACTGGGGAGCGAATCATGTAACTTTTAATCGGCAGTTAAGGGATTAAGGTGGTTTCAGTTACCGAAATACATAATAGAAACAATCATTTGCGAAATATAAGAAAAATCTCAAAAACCGTAAATAAGTACTCATCCTCCTTAGAATGTTAAATCCATCATTTCTGCCAGATTTAGTTCTTAGAAAAATCTGACTTGTTAGTATTCCCCTTATAAGTGCTGTAAGACAATTGCAAAGCATACCAAGGATGAAAAACTGGGTATTCCGAAAAAATAGTGCTATTAACACAAGTATCAAATTCAAAACACGTTTTTAAGAAATGTTTCTAATCATTTTGTCCATAAATCGGGCTTCAGAGTTTCTGTATTGGCACAATGTGCAACATATAACGCGTTTTCTTCGTAGTTTATAAAAGAAAATGAAAGATATTTAACATTTGATAAAATATGTTGCTTTTATATTCCCTCAGTTTATCGCGAAATATCTTACAGTATTAAAGATTTAGCGTATATCTTACAAGTTAAGGTTGTGTTTTGTTTCTTAGATTAAATCCCTGACACGAGACATAGGGAAATCAGCTTTGAGGTTTCCAAAGTGACTGACATTTCAGAACTTGACGTCATGCCACCCTCTTGCTTATTTTATAAAATAATTAAGAATTCAAACAAACTAACAACAACCAATGGTGTGGATGTAACATTTATTAACAGTCATAGCTCCTGAAAGCAAAGAAAAGTGTTACTGTTTTTAAACCACTTATATGATATTTCATCTTAAAAATAATTTAATTCAATGTTTAGGTAGATACAACTCAATATGTAGAAGCATTAAAAGTATCTAGAAGTATTACTGAATATAGGTCTTAATATTAATATAAGATGCTATACGGTTAGAATTTAAGATGATGGAAGTCTTAAGTTAGGAGAAATATACATCTGTGAACAATTGTGTTGTCCATTCATCATTAATCGTCTTTTGTAAAACTCGATTGTTAGCTGATTTGAATCCTGTTCTACGACTATATGAAAATTATTGGAAACCGGTCCTCATAATCCTGAAGTAAGGTCAAAATGATGTGTGGTAATAAATAAAAAAAAACCAACTCTTTTTTTTAAAATTATAATATTAGCTCACACACTCCCTATATATATATACAGGGTGTCCAGCCTTAATGTGACCCAATAGCTAATTCCCGAACCGTTCGGTTTAGATATGCACTTCCAATTTGAAAAATGTTTTAAAACAGCTAAGGAATGTTTTTACGTGCTTTTCGAACCAAAAAACCCATTTAGAAACAAAATTCAAAAATTAATTTTTTATACGGTCCCCAGTTCCTAACACTTATATTTAGAAAAATATGCAGTACACACAAAAACAAAGTAAACACAAAATTTTCATTTTATTACGATAAAAACTGACCGAGTTATGGAACTTTGAAAATAATACTTTATATGCATTTTCTCGGCTATTTTCAAGAAGCTAGTAAGGGGCCGTCTCCAAAGTGAAATTAGTTGAAACTCTGCTAAGAAACTTTCACTCTTCCACGTCAATCTTATGTAAATCGTTTTTAAATTTAAAAGCATACGTTAATAACACAATAATTGAGTAATTAATAAATAAAATTTATTCTGTGTACATGTAAAACGTAGACAAAATAAAATATTTTGGACGAAAAAAACATTTCAAAAAGAGTTCCAAAAAGTAGACTTATTTGCGACGGCTTCAGTCTGATTTGCTGCATTTTTGCTGATCATGACGAACGTTAAAAATCTGCTGTGTAGTCGCTTGCAATTGCATACAGTCGTATTCTAATATTACGAATTCTAGTAGGGGAGAACGAGATGTATACAAATGAAGAAACTACGAAATGGTACTGGTTTATGGGCAGTGTAATCGAAATAAGAGAGAGGCGGCAAGACTTTATGTCATTAAATTTCCGACTCGAAGACATCCGTCTTATTGCACAATTCCCCGTGCTGTTCAGCGTTTGTATAAAACTGGGAGTTGCAATAGACGTATTCCCTGTCTCGTGCCTTCACCATTAAGTTAATTTGGTCATTCTGATATAATAAAACCCCTGATTCATGATTGGCGCATCATTCCACATTATGCTATAATTTGAACGTCAAATCCTGTTGCTATTTGTTAAAACAAGCTGTTTTAATCTTTTCGGTACAAGTTGTATTTCTTTAATTTAACTTTTATTGTTTGCCATACAGCAATACAAATTGTCAGTCTATGATGTTTACTACGATGTTTTAATATTACTATGATGTTTTTCTTTTGCTCTTTCTGTAGATAGTGAATTACTGTTCTCTTAATTTATATACGACCCACTTTTCTGAGCAACTCAGATGCTTAAAATTTATGAAGGCATAACTCGGTCAATTTTTATCGTAATAAAATGAAAGTTTTTGTGTTTACTTTTTTTGTGTGTACTGCATCTTTTCCTAAATACAAGTGATAGGACCTGGAGACCGTATAAAAATTTAATTTTTGTAATTTTTTCTAAATGGGTTTTTTGGATCGAAAAGCACGTAAAAACATTCCTTACCTTTTTGAAAACATTTTTTTAATTGGAAATGCATATCTAAGCCGAACTGTTCGGGAATTAGCTATTGGGTCACATTAAGGCTGGACACCCTGTATATTTATTTATATTTCTTGTTCAATTTTTAATCGTTAATAAAATGCATTATATTCATCCATTCAAGTTCAAATACATTTTTTAAAACTTATAATGGATGACACTTGATGTTAATACAGTGTTTCAAATTTAATTCATTAATTAAATTAAAAAAAGAATGAATAGTAACGAACAAAAATAACACACAACAGCATATATAGAAAGAAAAATGGTTCGTTGTGTCCTTGTAGCGCAATCGATAGCGCATTTTTCTTCTATTCCTAAGGTCGTGGGTTCGAATCCCACCTGAATTGGCATAATTTCTAAGAATGTGATTTTTGTACTATAGTATTTTATTAGAATAATTAAATTTCATGTATGAATAAACAGCAACAAACAAAAAAAATAGTTCAACACCCTATATAGAAAGGAAAATGGGATTTATATATTATTTATATATATATATATATATTTGCAAGAGGAAAATCACTTTCTATTTTGTCACTTAATAATGTGATTTTGTCATATTTATATTAATTTTACTTATTTAATAAATAGTAACTAAAATAAATGTTTCTTTGTTGACCAAAGTAGGAATTATAACTTTTTAAAAAAATGTGTTGTTTACATTTTTTTTTTTCTTTTGAGCTTGTATATCTAAAGTCCTACATATTCCAGTTCCATTTAACATGCTCCTCCCGACAATCTGCTTTTTTTTATCGCTTATGAAATAAAAAATGAAGTCTCGTGCTCGTGGATGACGAAACTCGCGACTACGACCAGTCAGCTGTCATGACCGCTTGAGATTCGCATACAGCATGTATTGAAAAAAAACCAACCAAAAACTAAATTTACATTTAAACTTTATCTTGGTGTGAAATAAAGCAGCCAAATACATAATAAAGTAACAATAAGCAGTGTTATAACAATAAGCTGCTGTGGTAGTATAGTGGTCATGTTCCTGAACTCGTGGCCGGAGTTCCATAAGCTCGAACTTTAAAGTAACAGAAGACCCTTCATATAGATGGGCCGATGCACGTTTAATCTGACGTGGTTCAAAGTCCTCTAGTTGGTGTAGTGTGGAAGTTCGGAGTGGCAAATGCACGCTCAGGTGTCCTCTTTGTCTCTTGACCATGGTTTAAATCTATGAAGATCGTTGCCAATAACCCTGAAAAACATTTATTGTCATTTATGTTTTTTTTATATTTTTAGCTATTGATGGGAGGCTGGCCCCCAAACAATTCGTAATTTATATATTCCCCTTGTTTACCGGATGTTGTTGAAATTCCTTAGATCGGGGACCAGAGTGATGTCACCCGGGACCCAAGGGTGAAAGACCGCATAAATTTGACTAAAATTGTAACTTTGCGCTTGGGGACTGACCAATGAGGTTTTTTGGTCAAATAGTGCATGTAGGCACAAATTGAGAATTTGCCCTCCCTTAAAAGGACGCCGCGTGACAATTTTCGGGTTCTCTTGATTCTTGACTTCTCATTAAGAAAAGAAAAACCCGAAGTCTCGGACCGCGAGATCATGGTAGCCTCCATCACCCGCCTCCGTTTCAGATAAGTGAAATTCTTAATGTTTATTCATTCTCTTATTCTTGATTTTAACCCGTTACCGCCCAGTGATCTATTTATAGATCACCTCCCACTCAGAACTCCCAGTGAAAACGATATCTTTTAATCACTTCGTATTGTCATTGGCTGTTTTCCTTACACATGTGGCCACACCCCCAAACGAGATATGAAGCATTCTTTTCCACAGCAGTCCAGCAGCTAGCGTCTGATGTTCACCATTTTGAAGCTTCAAAGTGCAGCTTTCTATTTTGTATCCAACAGAAAAAAAAATTTAAAGTAAGTTATACTTTTTTCATGAGTCTTACATTTTCAATACCTCTTTAATTATTCTGGCGTATTTATATTAGAAAAATAACTGTTTTTATTATTAAAATGTAAGTTTAAACATGCTGATCTATAAATAGATAGATGGGCGTTAGTGGTAACTAATATAATTTTCCCCCGTTTCATTTCTTCCAGAATGTCTCGGCGTAAAGTGTTTCACACCGCCGAAGAAGCGTTAGAATATATGTTTTCTAAGGAAATAGAGTCTGATATAATTGCTTTGCCGACTGATGTGGATGAGTTAACTGACGAAGAGTATTTTGCTGATGATGAAATGACTTCTCCATCGGTAAAAGATCTGTCAGGTAATGTAGAAATTTTTGTGTACCCATGGAAGAAATATAAAAAGTATAAAAGACATCCGAAGATATTTCACCTTTGCGTACCTCAAAAGGGGAACAAATTCTAAGAAAGGCATTGGAAGACCTCAGATGATGTCATCAAGATCAAACGTAATAGACTCTGTACGTTTAGATAGAAAAGACCATGTTATAGGAAAAAGACAAAATCAAAGAAGATTCCAGTTTTAAAAATGTAAGGGTAGACCTCTTACATTTTGTACAAAATGTAATGTAACCCTTTGTCTGTTTTTCATTATATCACACTTAACTTTTACAAATTGGCTGTATAAAATTATAACTAAGTTTAGATCAGTAAAATAATATTTTCTCTTTTAAATCACATTAGTTGTTTTTAAATTCACAAAAATTACATCCTCCCCCCCCAAATTTGTAATTTTTTAAATATAAAACCACATGAGAGTTACTTGGTCTTTTACTACCATAAGCGCCCAGTGATCACCTATTACCTCAGCTGCCAATTACGGAAAATGGATACAACTTCATAATAACTCTACTTATGATATATGAAATGTAATTTAAAAATATTTTTCAAAAATTTCGATTTTAAAATAATTTGGGCGCTTACGGGTTAATTGTGTTTAATCTAAATTCTAAATTTGTAATGTAAACTAATTGTAATAAACTAATTTAATCTAATTTTAATCCGAGTAATTTCATTAGTTTTGCGTTGTCTTTGAATTTGATTAGAAAGTACTAACCACTATGTCGATGCGGACAAAAGTTAAATAAGCGAACCTGGGTAGTTTTTAAGATGTTAGTTAAATTAAGTGGAAATTTAGAGTAAATTAAAGAGCGCCGCATCACTATGGATATTTGCATTGTGCAATTATACATGAATATTGTGATTTCTACTTTAATTTGTATATGTAATTTTTCTGGGTAATATTGCGTACTTAATTGATCGCTTATTTCTGTAAAAAATGTAACCTAAGATTCTGTTGAATAAAGGTTGAGCACAGGCGTGATTGTTTCCTGGAGCACTGTTTTGTAGTTCTAAGCACCCTTTGATTAAGTTCAGTCCCTCTGGATAGTACTCTCCACAGTAACCTGCCATGTAGGGGGGAGGGGTAATGCGTGTTAAAACCTGTCGAGGCTCAAATGTCCTCCCATTGGTGTGATGGGGAAGTTAGTAGAGGGGGTGACAGAGCTCATGAGTCATCCTCGTCGCTTGACAATGATTAAAAATAACTAGGTCCGTCACCAAAAGCCTTTGAGTTGCTGAATAGTGCAACGTTTATTATTCACTCACTCACTTTGTAAAGTGTGACTTTAATTACAAGCAAATCAAGCATATTAATACTATTTTTAACAACGGGATATAAGATATCTCGACACCTTTCTGAGAGTAGATTTCAATACCAGCAAAGAAAAAAAAATAGCTTCAATATATCCATTGATATCAATATCATTAGCATTAAACGTAAAAAAAGTAATTTTTAGAGTACAAAATAAGATTTATATGAAACTAACATAAAATTTGTTCTTCTTAAAATGTATCGCACTGTTTGCTCATCATAAATTCAGATTAATAAAATAACTCATTCAAAATTCAGGCATATAAAAATGTGTTTTACAATCTTTGACCGCACTAATTCATTTTAAGGAAATAAATTATTTTTTTCTAAAATTTTAAATGAAATTAATAGAATTACAAAATAAATTCTTCTGAATATTATATTAATCACACAATGGAATTTAAAAATAATCATGTGATTTAAAAAATCAATAGTATTAAAAAAATTTTAAATCTTATAATTTAAAAAATAGTTTAATGTTATTACTAACAGTTTCACTTTGCTGCTTTTGTTGAAAATTTAGTCAGACACTTCACTAAATACGAGGGTGAGTCGGAAAAAAAAGTTTCACCTGACGACTGAGATCAGAGTTGTGTATGAGAGTCAAAACAGAGAATGAGACATTATAGATAAGACATTACTTTATTTTTTGACATAAGTACCAAGTACATTGAGAGATTTGATGTAACGCTTGATAAGCTTCAAAAAGCCCTCCAGGAAAAACTCAGGGCTTTGCGTACGGAGGAACCGTTTAACGACTATGGGCGAACGACAAAAAGCAAGTGAACGCGCAAGACACCGATGCACCATTGGGTAGAGGTCGACCGCGATCGCAGATGGATTCGGAAAAAATGGCCTGGGTTTCTTAAATTTGGCGTTCTGTTGTTGGATGCCAAAGCGAGCCCAAACTCTACGAGGGTAATACAAAACCATATTTCAAATCTTGGTTGGGAGCGCTTACACCATCCGCGATACAGTCCTGATCTCACACCAAATGACTTTCCTCTGTTTCCGGCTTTGAAGAAGAATCTCGCTGGAAGGAGCTTTGGAAACAACGCTGAACTCAATGAAGCCGTTAAACGTTTTTCCATATGCAAAATCCTGAGTTTTTCCTGGAGGGCTATTTAAAGCTTATCAAACGGTATGCCAAATGTCTCAATGTAATTGGTACTTTTGTAGGAAAATAAAGTTATGTCTTATCTTTAATGTCTCATTCTATGTTTTGACTTTCATGCACAACTCTGACCACAGTGAACTGGGGAAACTTATTTTCCGCGACTTACCTCGTATCTAAATATCAATATATAGCATTTTTTTAAACTACATCTCTGTCTTAGTGATAAATAAAATCCTCCTGTTCGGCAATTTACATGATAGCACTTTTATTCCAACTTTTTTAAAATTAACATTTTTCTTACTCATATACAAGTAATAAAAACAATGAAAAATATGAAAAAGGTGAAAAACAGACTATACAAAATGCTTCATTACTTCCCAAGAGATAAATAATGTAAAATAAACACGCTTAAGTCACTCCGAAAAGTAAGCAGTATTAAAAATAAAGAGATGTTAAATCTATTGATCTCTTATAAGGAATTGCTTCTTCTTCGATAGGTCCTCACAATTATTTTCCTCCATTTTTCACTCTACACGCTTCATTGCATTATGTTGCCGAGCCGTATTTCAAATCAAAGAAGTGTAATTAGTCAAGCTTTAATAAAGTCTTTCTCAATAAACACCGCAAATAGACAAGATAATCGATCTTAAACACTTCTATAATTGCTAAGGGCATGTCAAAGTAAATAATACCATCCAAGGTGACAGTTAATTATCCAGAGCAGTTTTCTGAGGATATAAATAATACCAAGCAATGGATGGTGATAAGAAAATACCTGTTATTTTCGCTATTAGCAAGGCATTTTACGTTCAATTGCTTTTGTTAAGCGAAATTACTTTTATTTCAGGAGCCTGAGTTTTCTGAAAGCGAGAAGTCTTCATTGTTCCTTTGTTCAGACGTGGGGGACAAATGAGTTTTTGCATTCGCAAAAGCTATATCCTTACTCATAAAAGAATTGAAGTATTGTGATTTTTATTATTTTTTTATTTAATTAAAATGACAGGATAAGAAGTAAAACCATTATTAGCGATATTTTGGCGTTGGAGGAAAATTAATTTCACTAGTAATTTTTGTGTACACAATTATCGTGTATTTGTTTGAAAGGATAGTTTCAGAAAAATGGTGCCAAGTTTTAAAAGCATTTGCTTAAAAGCCGAGACTTAGTGCGATTTGATTGTTTTTTAAAAGCAAAAGCGTAAATTTGACGCTTTATTATAAATGTAGAACACCCACTCACATAATTTTTTTGAAATAAAATTCATTTATTCAATAAATCCCACTCTTTAAAATATTTGCTTTTAATATATTTTATTCTATACATTTATTTTGATTCTAATTAAATTTCAAATACAGCGAACAATAGAAAACATAGGCAGAATTGGTTTCAGTGTAAGCAGTGGACACTTTCAATTTAGTACATAAATACCAATATATTTTTAATGCTGTTGGCGCTTCTGATGCCAATTGATCTAGTTCTATGTAGGCCAGTAATTAAATATGCACAGAGAGAGAGAATGGAATATTTTTTTACAAAAATAACTCCCAATGTGCTATCAAAATTTATGGTTAATCTGAAAAATAGTTAATATAATTTGAGCCCAATGTCTTTTAATTAGACTCCTTATAACAGTTGAATGGAAAAAAATAAAAAAATAACAGTAAATAATACATCATTTATATTTGTAAATCATGAAACTATCAAAATCCATATTATATAGAAACCAAAGCATTTTTTTTTAAATAATCACCGAAAATGTTTAAATAAATTTCAAATGTTTCATCTAATTAGTGTTTCTGCTTCATTGAACTTACAGCGAAATAACCGCCTAATGAAGTATTTAGTTAGCTTCAAAATGTCATAAATAGTTTTAAAATAGAGGACCTTATTAAAGTGAATCACACTTTGATTCTTATTATCCTATGTAGAACCAGGATTGGAAAAGCACTATTAACCTTTAAATGCATATTGTTGCCAATTGTTTACATTCCAATTCCCCTTAATTTTATTCAAAACCCTGAAGGTGCACGTTTACGAACACACGTTGATATTCATAGACAAATCATGTGTGAAAGAAAGAAAACAATACTTTTGGCGTGTATTAGTCATGTTTTTTTTTTTGTGACACATTTGAATGTTTTTTTCTAATGGGGCTGCGCATTAGCATTTTAACTTTTTCAGACCTAGTACATTCCCCAAGAGCTGGTATCACTTTTTAGCGCAGTACATTATAGGTGATACGAATTACCGCAAGTAATTTTGCCACCCAGTTTCTTCCCCAGAGGGAAACATCTTAGGTCTTGACGATGTGAACCTGTACTAGATTTTAATTTTGTCAGGAGCACCCAAGCCATACAGACACTCTATGGATTTTTAACATGCCATATAATCGTACGAGATAGCCACTATCGATTTTCTGCACTATGAAAATCCACCGACATGGGTCGGGGTCGGACCCGCAGCCTTGGGTGCAGAAGGCCAGCGACAAACCAACCATGCCAGCAACATTCGAATGTGGTGGATGATAAAGTTCAGTGTGTTGCCTGGAGAGATATTTTCTAATTCCTATTCTATTTTATTTCCTAGGAGAGGATTATCTAATTGAAAAACAATACTTTTTTCATCTGTTGTCAGGTAAGTTATTAATGTCTGGCGTTTAAAATTTTATTGGATATATGCCTGATTTTTGGGAAATGCTGTATGTTGCCAAATGCCTACTTGCAACTTTTTTCGAAATAAATGCTCAATATTATTACCTGGAATTTTTCATTCACATTTTTAAGTAACCTATGACTTACATTCCTTTAAAATACAGATTTTTTAAAATTAAAAAAAAAATCATGCATTTAAGAATTAAGTCTGCAAGAATACAAAAAAAAAAAAAGAATAAGAACATTTTTGGGGGGGGGGATTTCGTTCATTCGCCATATTTTCAAGAATTGTCTGGTGAAGACTGAAAAGGCTATGAAGAATATATTATTGAATTTTGTATATATTCCTTAAAATGAAAATTATCAAAAGGTTTACGTAAATAACCAGATAATTACCCAAAGAATGCTCAAATTTTCTTTAATTTATAAAATACGGTTTTCTTTCTTTTATCAATCTGTTCTCGTTCCTCATATAATTATTTTATCATTTTCTATTTTTTACAACCTGCTATTGGTGTTATGGCTAAAAAAATAGCTTTAATGTTTAAAATTATTATAAAAATTTTAAAATAGATTCATCTTTCGATTCATCACTTATCAGATTACTTCAGAGGAAATGACCATTTTTACAAGAAAATTGCCAGAAAAATAACCCAATAACTATCCGAATATCCCTTCAAGAAAACTTCCTCTTCCCCTATCATTTGTCCTCTAATCCGCCGTTCCTAAATTACCAAAAAGTGGGGAAAAAAGAAATTTACATATAAATCTAATGGAAAAGGGACCGCGCGTCTTACATAAAAGATAATTCAGGACCCTCTTTTGTCAAACACTGAGAAACACTGCTTAATCTATCTATTGAAAACTATTTCAAATCATTTCCAATAACTCTACAGACAGCTTTAGTACCATTAAATCAAATGATTCCAAGCCAAAAGATACATTAACGTTTTTGATCTACTTATTCATTGACTTCTCTTTTGTAGTTTTTGATAACAATAAACTATTCCCTGGACGTCATACCTTTGGATAATCAATAAAAAATCTTACTCCTTCATTGTTAGTGTTTGAGTTTTATTATCACTTTATCATAAAGGTAGTTTCTGTCAGTTCTTTAACTATTAATTATTTTGGAAATTGTTTGGCTGAATAGAATTCTGCTTTTTCTAAGCAGTGGTCTTCAATTTTTTTGACTTATGGAACCTTTAGATTGTAAGACGTTTGCGAGGAACCCCATTACACACACACTCTTAGAAGAATATATACTAATTATCATAAATTACGGAAACATCCAAAAATGACAATAACACAAAAAGGTATCCGTAGAACATTTAATGAAAATTATACGCATTATACAACTCATGGAAGGTATAAAATAGCATAAAAAGAAATCACCAGACAATTATCATGCTATAGAAATCAGAATATGTACCTTTAGTATGGAACATGATCCCTGCTAGAAGCAGTACAGTACATGCAGCGATGTGTGATGCTCTCAATTATACGGTCTATTAATTCAGTAGGAAGTGAGAGCCATTGCTCTTCCAAAGTATTTGAAAGGTAGGGTCTTAGGAGGGGGATTGAGAGGAGCTACACTTCACCCTAGATTGTCCCAAACATGCTTGATTAAGGTCCGGTGATTGAGCTAACCACTGTATGTGATGAATTGTTTTCTGCTTAAGATAAGCATTTACGATGCAAGTCGTGTTTGGTCTCGTATTATCATTCTGTAGCACGAACGCATCATCTATTGACCAGGCATAAGGGTTCACCTATGCATCTAAGATGTCCTCTGTAAAGAGGGGAGCATTAACACTTCCACTGGAAAAGACATGGAGGTATGTGCGTCCACCCAAAGGCATACCACCCCAAACACAGCACTGCCTGTTCCGTTTGCATCTCATGGATGAAAACGAGTTTCAGGTAATCCACTAAAAGAAAATACGCCTACTATCGCTTTCGAGGCTAAACTTGGTCTCATCCGTAAAGAGAACAGCCCTCGATTGATTACGAGTCCAGTGGACATGCTGACGTGCCTACTGCATATGTTCCCGCTTAAAGCGTGATGTGAGTGGGACGGAAATGGCTGGTCGCTTCGCCTGAAGATCCCGTTCGTGAAGCTTTCGGAGCATGGTCGACTTTGATACTAATCTTCCGCGTGGGACGATCTGGGTACAACCAGTTTCGAGGTTCTATTCTTTGGAATGCATAATGACAAATATCGGTCATCGGCACTTGTGTCTTTGGCTAAACCTCCTAGATGCGAAATCCGTGTTAGAAATTGTTGACAAAGTCTATGAATTACAGAGGGATTCACATTCAGTCATCTAGCTATTTCTATCTGACGTCGTCCAGCCTCTAGTATCCCAGTAGTTAACCACCACAGTTCTTTGGTCAAGTGAGTGAGTGAATGTATGGTTTAATGGCCCAAGAGCCGAGTTCGTCTAAAGTTCATTGGTCAAATGATGCCTGGAGGTGTTGTTACAATTTCGCTATACCAGATTTCAAATAACAGACACGCAGTGACAATTGCCGTCTTGCTCTGAGGCATCCCTTTTTATGCTCCTCACAAATGACGCATCGTAAAATCCGGCATATAACTCGCACCGCTATATCACGCACACATATACTTTCAAGCTGCATTTTTGAATTTTTAGGTATATTCGCCATATAACGAACACCCCTTTTCTTACGAAGAAATCTGAAATGTTAATAGACAATGCCCTTATGTTTTGAACTCATTTATTAGAGGTATTATCCCAGACTTTTGAAAAAAAAATAGTATACTTCTAGAATTACAAAACTTTACGCCCATGAAGAATGTCATTTCTTTTAAACAAATAGATCTCGATACATGTAGAAGTAAATTTTTTTTATGCTCATCTGTTTTGTTATTTTTAAAGCTATCGTTTTATACCCGGCGTATAACGCGCACCCTTAAATTTCGATCTTATTTTTTTGTGTTAAAAGTGCGCGTTTATACGCCGGATTTTACGGTATTCCGACTGCATTGCCAATATTTTGCATAATGTAATATCTTTCAGTACCTTTTATTTACCAACATAGACAAATTTCATTGTGATTGGTTTATTTTTGGATGGTTTGGGGTTATACTTTTGTGATTTTTCCTTAATTTATGAACTTAAAACATTATTTAAGTAAATCAGATGTTTATAGGAACTTTATGTAAAGACAATAAAAGAAAAATATTGTATTTGTCATTAAAAAACTTTAATATAACTAGGGGTGTATTCCATGTCTGCCAACCCCCATTATACACACACATTATACAAACCCCATTGTATATCTTAAATGAGCGTAAGTAATTTACATCTGGATGTTTAATACGTAAATATTATTTTCTGCTGTATTTATTTTATGATAAAAATTATAATATTCGCAAGCAAAGGGGTCCCATACATTATAATGAGCGTTTCAATGAAAACTTGACGAAATATTGGTGACACAGCCAAGTTGGCATTATTTTTGGTGACTTTGCGACCACATGGATGCTTCTGGAAATTACTGGAGAAACCTAAAACATCACGATTTTTCACAAATGTGATTTTTTGACAAAGTGCTGGAAGGTAGGGAAAATCCCCTAGGCAAATCGTTCTTAGTACTCCTCTACAGTTAAATACAACTTTTTACGACCTATTTTTACTAACTATACCTTATGTATAAATAAGCTTAATATAGCATTATGAAAAACCTTTTTAGAGAGAGAGAGAGACAGTGCTCCAGGTGGCATGTATTATATTTAGTAAGTGAGATTTATTTGCATTTTATTTTACACAAACTCTCGAAGTCTAGCCCTTTTGATATTAACTGCAGTCGCATTTCATTTTCAACTATTAATCTATTTATATGTTGTTGTTGTTTTTTGCCAAATACGTTGAGAAAGATTTTTCACTTAAATAGTTGTTCGGAATGGCACTAAAATGTCCATAACTCTGTGAGAAATCCCGTGTATTTTGCAGGAATTAACATGAATTTTAGAAACTGGTTTTGCTTAAATTTAGATTTTAACATCAAATCTGTTGATATATTGACAAGTCGTTTCCTTTCTTTCATTGGCAAGCCTTTTGATTTATTGTAATACATGAATGGATTTTTATCCATTCATGCTTAGTTTTCTCTTCTGGGAAAATATTTTATTGTAGGCTTTTTGGAAACATTCTTCTGTGAGCGTTTTTTTTCCACAAATGAAAAAAATGCAGATTTTCCATTAGAAATTGATATGTATATATGCAAAACATTGCACTAAAGAGTATTGAAATATTTCCTGGAACCCGGGATAAAAAAAAACAATAAAATATTCACAATCTAGTAGGTAGTACATAAAAAGAAAAAACATTGTAATATTCTTTAGATACTCTGGTAATACAAACTCCATAGACAATATTATTTTATTTTGCAATTACGTATTTATAACTTTCTTTTAATTTTTTTTATTATGACTCGTGGAACCCTTGGGAATGGCTTGTGAAACCCCATGATTCCGTGGAACACGGCTGGAAAACCACTTTTATAAAGCGTGCTATGAAGACGAACAGTTTGGAGGATGTATGTTATGTGACTTTTAATGTTTCAATAAATTTTCCCAATATTTTCCCATTTAATTTTAGTAAACCACCTATCACTAAAATTGCTTAAAATTTCCCTTCGGTGATTTCTAATGCATTTCACTTCGCATATCCGAAAGTTTTTATCACTTTTTAAAATCCTATTCATAGCCATACTGCTAAGTATTAAGAAAAACTGGTTTCAGATGACTTCGAGAAAATTAAAGAGTAATCATTCAAAAAATTTTACTGTCTCAAAATAAATCAATTTCAACGTATTTCAACAGATTATACGTGTTAAAAATAAAATTTAATTACTCTTCATTAGAAGCAGTATTCTATTATGCATGATGTATTAATGCATAGATAATAAAGATTTACATGGATGGTCAACTAACGTCAATCAATATTTGTTGATTGATGAAAGTTGAAAAGTATATATATATATATAAATGTTTCGAAAGAAGCGTATTGTTTATATTTGATATTTCACATTAATGCATTACTTTTTTTTATAAAAAAAACAATAGGAACATGTAATTTTAGAGCAACAATAATTTAAATATAAAATGTTTCTTCTAAAATTTTTTGTAAATACTATAAAATAGTTATTGTCTTCATCTATATTTTTTAAAATATATCTTATTTATCAATAAAATTTGTAAATTGGTTCCTATTTTAAATTTAACAACATTTGAGTAGTAAATTTTATTCTCTTTGCTATGTCATTCTCAATTCTTATTTTTTCATGCTAGCAGTGATGAATGAGATGTACACAAATAAAAAAGATTAAATGCCTGAATTCATTACATGTCAATTTATGTTCAAGTATACATAATCATATAAAAAACTTTGACATTTCAAAAACAAAATAAGGTTAACAAATTTATTATCCTCTTTCATATATCACAACTGAAATTAGCTATTTTTAAATATAGCGTCTTTATTTAGAACGACGTAATTATTTTTAAATTTGTCTTCTTCGCGCAAAAAGAAATTAATTTCTAACAAGTTTTTGAAAAATGCTTTGAAGCAATTCAACACACCCGCATAACAAAAGAACTCAACAAACTTCACTATTTGCTTAAAACTTCCGCCCTTAAAGCCCACCTTTTACTACAAAACAAAACAAAAAGTTGTATTCTATCAAGACTTCAGTAAAGAAGATTGAAAAAAATATATTTTACCTTGCTCCTAAAAATAACCTTCTCAAAACACCAAAAATAAAGAAATGGTGAATTATGCAAAGGTCCCCTTTTCTGGAACGGGAAGAAAGAACATTTCTCGTTTATACGTCATCAAGGAAGATCATGTGACGTCACGCAATGACGTACTTGGCGGGTATCATTTGAGTTGTGTGTTCTCTAGCGTTAAGATTCATGCAAACAATGCTGCCCCGATTAAATGTTAATGTAAGTATGCATGGGTGCATACACACATATATATATACATATATTTTGAAGTTAAAAGTATATAGTCATTTAAGAATATTTCATTATCTTAGTTTGATGCTTTTGGAAGAGATAAAATATCAATCAAGGAGTCGTTAGTAATTTAGTATACGATCAATTTACACAAAAATGCTATATATTTTTTATAGATAGATTGGCGTAGCTTAGTCAGAATAGGTTTTCACACCGTTAAACCTTACATTTTTTCACTCGGTCAAGGACTCTCGATCACTGAAGTATGGGGGTTCACTAAATATGATGAAACATTTGCGTAAACTATATACATTTTACTAGAACTTTCTAAATCACTATTTAAATTTGACCTTCACTATGGGGAGCCCATTAGCTGTAATAATAATCTAAATATAATATATGTTTTCAATTTACCAATAAATGAGTTAGTCTCAATAAATTATAGTTAAAAAAAACTAAAACATATTCATAATAAATTGAACTAAAAAGTAAAAAAAAAAAAATAATTACTAATGTAAGAATAAAATGATTAACGAGAAAATTTATGTCATTGTGGTAAAAGCGTGGGGTGCTCGATGTCAATTGTTATAATTTCTTATACTAGTTCTATTCCAAAATGCAAGAGTTAGTGTAAAAAATATAGAACAAAGCACCCCGCGCTTTTACCACAAGATTCGTTAATCATTTTATTCTTATATTAAGAAGTTTTTTTTTTACTCTTTAGTTCGGTTAACTATAAAGCATTTTTTTAGTTTTTTTAAACTATAATTTATTTTTCATATTTTAGTTCGATCTACAATAAAGGCGTGTTTTTTTAGTTATTTATACTATCGTTTATTCATTGATGAATTAATCTTAAATGCGTCATTTTTTTAGAATCTCGAATACCCATTGGGCATCCTATTAGTGCGTCGATGAGGAATGGTTTGCAAAATGTAGGATCAACAAACTGAATGAAATCTGGAAGAAGTAAGTTTGAAATATTTAATACGGAATAAGGTGAAAAATCAATGATATTTTTAACCCAAATGATCACTATTTTTATTAATCACGAGCGTTTTCGCTTTAGGGTTGTAACTTAATCTTTTAGTCGCCAAATCTGGAATTAATTGCCGAATCTCGAAACTGGGATCTGGAATTAGTCACCAAATTGGAAATGGGTAATTGTTAATCCTGATTAGAATAATTGAACAAAATTAATAAATTACTGTTTTGTCATCGGTCCTTGACAAGTGTGCGAAATTTCAAATTAATTTAAAGGGGTTAAAATAGAGTTCAAAAACTCCGTTAGATACAGGCGAAGCTAATAAAAGCATGTTAAACATAATACTAATTGTTGAACGGCCCGTCCAATTATTTCACCTTGAACTACCGTGACTCCAATAATAGCTTATCTAATTAAATTCTTAGTTTCCGTATTTATCATCCCACAACATCCCACTTTAATTCACTTTAAATAGTAACCCTCTTTAACATAAATCGTGGTTCCTTTACAGAAAGAGGTTTTATAAACATATTACGTCATAAAAATATTTTCCTAAACCTAGAGGATTAGTCAGAGTCGCTAATAGAACCCGATATACAATTCACTCCATTGATAAACATTTGTTACTCATTTTCCGTCAAATAAAAAATATTCCTTTTCACATACAATGCAGCATTCTATTTGCATAACATTTAAAGGTACAATGCCATGAAATATGCAGGGTAAGTCAAAATGAATATAGCAATTACAAACGGTTATAACTATTTAATGGGGGGAAAAATTTATCGATAGGTTTATACAGAATGTAGATGAAACTTCAAAAGTTTATATTACATACGTCATAGATGTTCTATGTGACTTCCCTTGGTCATACAGACAAGGGAAAAGTAAATTGTATGGTCCTTTTTTTCTTCTGTGAATGAAGTGTTACATCAAATGTTTACCTCGACATACTTCTGCTATGGTAAAAACAACAAACACAGGCCCTGATTCCACCTTTCAGCAAGGGGTTGAGTACCCCCCACACACACTAGGGTTCGTAGGCTAGCACATTTTTTAACCAACGTCTTCCAAAGCGTTGGATTGGTTGAAGTATGCCGATGATGTCTTCTGCTTTTGGTCACCGAAAACCACCTGATCGTGCGACTTTTTTATGGGGTTATGTGAAAAACAGGGTATACGTGCTTACCATGCCCTTAACAATTGAACTCATAGTATGCATTTGTAATGCGCCTGCGTCGGTGACTCACAAATGCTTCAGAACGTATGCCGTTAAATGCAGTACCGACTTGATGCTGTCCATGTGACCAAGGGAAGTCACATAGAACATATGTAACGTATGTATAGAAAATTTAGAAGTTCTGTCTACATTATGTGTAAATCATCGATAAATTATTTTCTATTAAGCAGTTGCAGCTGTTTATAATCGCTATATTCATTTTGACTTACACTGTATTTCATAATGATCCTGAGTTGGTAAAATCTCAATCTCAAAATATTTCACTGTATAACACACATACAAATTTTGATTTGCTGAACATAAAAAGCAGAAGACCCTTTATTGCTGTTGACTATGTATAATGGAATCGATTTTTAATCTCCCTATGAAATAACGGAGGAGAAACGAGTTAAGAAGTTGACTTGTATTTGAATTTATGGTTCTATAAATGGAACACAGTGACATCACGTCTAATTCAATTGATCCCATAAAAGTTGTTAGCTAGAATCCCATTACTCGTTTCAAGGAGCGAGATTGCTTAAGAAAGGGAGAGGGGGGCGAAACATGTGTATAAATTGTGGTTTCATTTAAAAAAGACTAAATTTTTCCAAAAAAATCTAGTGTGTTTTGATTGTTAAGGAAATTTAGTACGAGTGATATTTAGTGTATATATATATATATCTTCCACAAAATTGTTTTGAGGCATGTTTGTAACATTTTGATTTAATAAAGTTTCTCACTGCTTTTTCATGGTTGTTTCAATTGCTCCTGCACAGTTATAATTAAAAATAATGCTATCATAAAATTGTTACTGATACATAAATATTTATAATATCACGAGCGAATAAAATTACACGTTAATTATGCACACACTTGTAAATTAATAATCAAGAATAAAATGTAAGAGTGTTTTCATATCTTATTAAAATGATTAATGGTGTAATTATGAAATTATATAAATGAAAAAAAGAAATAAATTTCTCCTTATTTACAAAAAGATTTACGAGAAGATGATATTATACACAGTTTTTTTATATTGTAAAAAATTTTTTATGATAATTAGAATTACATTTTAAAGAAGTTAACATTATTATAAAGATATTATTTCTGTTTTACTCAGTATTCAAGCACTTCACTTCTATAATTGGAAAATAATTTTTAACAAGATATGAAAATTAAAGATATTTCTTTCAATTGTGATGGAATATGTAGCATACATAAAACTTTACAGATTTCAAATATGTATATGCTAGTTTAATTGAATATTATATCTAAGGAAAAAATTGCTTTCGAAAAACTATGTACAATATAATGGTATCCGACTACTTACAACAACTTTAAAAAAAATGGAAATTTGGAGATTTTTTTGTGGTTTTTAAATTTGTTTAATACATTTTAAGAAAAATATGCCAAAACTAAAAAGAGAACAAGAAATTATTACAACAAAAATGTGTAAACATGTACAAAAAAAAAACCCATTCTGTACCAAACGTTTACGAACAAATTTTTAATTTTCTCAATTATGATGTGTTGCTATGTTATTCATTTTTGAAATGACCTTCAGGATAAGAAATATTTTAATTTTTACAAAAACTAGAGTACTTTATTTTATTTGAAAATGCTTAAAAAACAATGATTATATTCACACAAGGGACTGTAAATTTTGTAATAAAACAGTGATTGATAAATCTGATGATAATTCTACTATTATACCGAAAATACACAAAAAAAATTTCATTTAATTATTTTCAAAACCTTTTTGAGCAATTGCTGTCCCCGTTTAAGTATTCTTTTTTTCTAAAAAAACACAGTTAGAGTAAAACGCGTTTTAAAGTGGGACATCTTGCTTAAAGTAATGACATTTGTAGTTTTTGTTCTAGAGAACAGAAACTAATAAACTTGGTATTTTTATAAAGCTAATAAGATAGCCTATAAAATAAAGTCATCAAAAATTTGTCAATTTTTCTCAAAATTCACAATTTTAGGGTTATCGGATACCTTAAACTCATTTGAAACTGCCTGTGTGTATTCTACCTATAGAAGTACTTTTGAAGAAAGGATATCAGTAAATTTTTATATTTTACTATCCTTATATAAATATTCAAACTAAAAGCATAAATACTCAACTTACCTGTTAATTATCAAAAAACGAGGGATGTTTTGAAAGTAAGTTTCATCATTCCTTTTAAAAAGGAAAATTCTGAAGCAGAGGGCAAAAAACAATTCTGCTTATGAAACCGCATCCATTGCTGGTTCAACGAGAGAATGTAGAATGACGCATGTGCAAAACGTTGAACAAGAAAGAGCAGCAGAACACCGGCATGCCCTTGGTTATTCGAGTATTATCCACGATTTTAGGCAGAGGTATGCTGACAACGAGGTCACCAATGGAAGGTAGATCTGTTTTCTGTTATGAAAGAGCACTGTGGTCTGGCGCACCCATAATCCATGAACGGCTACAAACCATATGGTTAAGAGGCCATGTTTCATTAAATGGTTGGTCGCTGGTGCTCCATGTTCAGAGAAGGAAAACAGAGTGAGGAAGATGAAGGTCAAAGTTTGGATCCCTCCACGTCCACAAATAAAAACAACATTACCTCATTAAACTTTCACTCGTTTCTTGTTTGAAAATTGAATTCTCGGAAAGCAACTTCCAAAACAATGCCGAAACAATTCTTTGCAACGTAGGGCCCCGCGATTTACTGGAGTGATTTCTTTACAATAATAGCACGCAACGACATACATCACAATGTCGGTGGCGACTATGCTGAAAAATAGCGCTAGATGAATATTTATACTGCTATGGCATATTTTTTTCTGGCAATAAAATTTACCAGTAAAAAAAATGATGAAACTTACCTTAGGAACGTCTTTTGTACACTCATGTCCATAAATTAAGGATAATTCAGAATCACACAGAAATTGAACTCTAAAATCAAAATTTCACCTGTAGAATTATCACACACATCTTGAAGAAGAATATGCAAATTACAGGAAACCACCAGATGGCGCGTATAGTACGTCGCAACGACGAGAGTGTAAGAGAGGGGTATATAAGGAATGGTGGCAAAGAAGTAAAATTGTTCACAAGCGCTTTAAAAACCTTTCAGTGCAATAACCGCATAGTTATGGCATAAAAGAAGCATTTGAATGATCTTTTAAGTGGTAGAATTATCGGACGACTGGAATGTGGACGTACCCCGCTGGAAAAATCCGAGGAACATGGAATCGCCCAGAGTGTCATCTCCAGGCTTTGTCAAAGATTTCAAGATGATGGTAATGTGAGTAGATGTTACAGCACAGGTCGCCCCCGAGTTACAACGCCAAATAAGACCGGTATTTGGCAGTTACGGCCAAAAGAAACAGACGGAGCACAGCATCAGACCTATTTCGTCAGCTCTCTTCAGCTACCAGTACGACAGTTTCAAGGCAGACCGTGTACAGACGCTTAGAGCACATTGGTCTATATGCTTGTAGGCCTGTCAGATGTGTTCCCCTTACCGCAACTCACTGTCGTCAGCGATTAATCTGGAGTAGAGAGCATGCAATGTGGACACCGCAACAGTGGTCTTGTGTGATGTTTTCCGACGAGTCCAGGTTTAGTTTGCAGTCTGATTCTAGCCGGACTTTCATATGGAGAGCGCCAGATACCCGTTACCACCAAGAGAACACCATTGAACGACACCGTTACGGTGGTGCAGGATGGCTCGTTTGGGGAGGAATTATTCTTGGTTCCAGAACTGACCTGCATGTTCAGAGTGTAACGATGCCAGACCACATCTATCGGGATGCCATTCTGAAACAACATGTACGTTTGTTTCGGGGCGCCATGGGTGTTGAATTTCTGTTTATGGATGACAACGCCCGTTCTCACCGTGCAAACATTGTAGACTAATGCCTTCAATCGGAGGATATCACCCGTATGGATTGGCCGCATACTCACCGGACTTGAATACAATAGAACATGTGTGGGATATGATTGGCCGACGAATTGCAGCCCGTCAACCCCCTCCCACCTGTCTACCGGAACTTCGGAGGGCATCGCTTGATGAGTGGTGTAATATTCCACAAGATCAGATTGGTAATTTGATACTCAGCATGCATAGGCGTTGTAAGTCCTGTATTGCATCGTCCGGGAGACATACTCCGTATTAACCATCATACTAACAATCTTATACTGCTTTTTGTAAATAAGTTCTTTTTTTGAAATTTGCTTAAAGAGTAAAAATCGCAATTTTTATTAATTATGTCAAACATATAGCATATTTTTTGCTCTTTACCATTTGTTTAATAAATAGACTTAACAAATAAGTCAAATTTGTTTTGCTTCTGTCTCTATCTTTGCCTGAATTTCATTATCCTTAATTTATGGACATGAGTGTATTTAAAATTCATCGGATAATGAAAAGGATGTTAGAGTAGCTGTCTTTTTTTTCCTTCTGGGAGATCTACACCGGAAGTTTTCCAAAAAGATAAGTTGCCATTAACAAGGATTTAAAAAATCTGGGACAATGGCAAACAATAGCGCATGCTTTTTTTAACTTAGAACTGCTCTGTATCTGCTATGAGTGGACTATAATACTAAACAATGGAAAAAATACATGTAAGGTTAATGTAAAAATTCATTGTAAGTGACATTGAATAATTGACTTAGGAAGGTAATAATATTTTCAAATTTAATTTTGTTTCTCAATGGCATTTTAAAGGTTAAAAAAATATATTCATCTTAGTGTCGAATGGTGAGTTAGACTGATTACATGTTGTAAAAGTTTCTTTTTTCTGTTATACCTTGAAGAGACACCCCTAGTGATTCCTCCAAATTAAATTTCCTTTATTTCATTGTTTTTACATCAAAAATTAACGAAAAACTTTATGTATATTATTTTCAGGTTTTTGATTAACCTATTAATTAATCCGTGGACCGACTTTATATTTTCTTATATATATATATATCTATATATGTAAGGTGAGGGTTCACACCTCGCTTCGGTTGGAAATGAAGATAAAGTCATTATTTACATAGACACACATTTAGTTAAAAAAATGACGAGACACAAGACATATTAAAACAGAAAGAATAAAAAGGATGGCGGTGGCTGCCCTTTACATCAGCTAGCGTAACACGTAAAGTCAAAAGATAGCTCTTTTCAATAAAATAAAAAACGAAAATATGTGTTTTGACCGAATTCGCTCATACTGAACATTCGAAAGAAGACGTTGAGTTTAAAATATTTTTCATCACACATGGACAAAGTGTTTACTTTTCGAGCCATTAAAGTATTTAAATTAACTAACAGATATGCTACAGAAGAAATTTCAAGAGAACATAAATTTTTTTCCCAATTCCAATGACAATTTTAATGGGCAAAAAAGGCTCTTTTATTATGTATAATAACAGCATTACTTCCTTAAAGCTCATTTAAAGTTTCCCCTGTAATCAATGAGAAAAAAAAACCCATTTTGGGAATCTTTTTCCAGAGCGACAGCTTTGGGGTCCATAGAATAGGAATAGAATATCGCTGTTTAAATTTTAAACAAGATTGAATATTTTATCTCTCGAAGATGCTTAAATATTTAATGATGTTTAAGTGTTTAATCATTTGGATAAGAGAAGAGCTATTCAAGTTTTCAAAAGAAATTATTTTTATTACCAATTTTTGAAAGATTTTTTTTGCTATTCCGAAAACACACAAAGAAATAGATTGATGGAATCTTTAGTACTTGTTTGAAAAAAGAATTGTACATTTATTCATTAAATATCAAATTTGCTTCAAAAAGAGTTTGAAAGGTAAACCTGCATATAATCCGCAAACAATGCATTTTTTCCGAAGAATGTTTAATTATTTAAAGCTCATATTATATTTTATAACACATTTTTAATATTAGTAACTGCTCTTTGAAGTATTTTATTCGTCGTAAATGCATTTACAATTTTCGCATTTCATTATTTTGAATCACACTTAGCTTTTTTCTTTATAAAATTATTACATCCATCGTATTAAAAATTTCAGTAAATAAACTAATATGCAAAATGTTAGCAACAAATTCATTCTTCAGAATACAACCCTAAAATTATAGAAAAAGGCTTTTTGCAATCAGTACAAAGAAAGTCCTGTTAACAGAATGCAATGCATATGCAAATATCAGGAGTATGACATGAAAACAGGCAAAATATATGGAATTAGCAAATGCAGTGTAAAAAGGCAGGAGAAAAGACGCATTTCCAAACATTCACTGCAAATGGATGTGAGATATTATGAGGAATATAGCCTGTGGAAACCACCAGCAAGCCTTCACACAATGTCAAATGATCGGAAAGACTGAGGAAGGTTGTAGTTTGACGCTCGAAATTGACAATAGTGCAGTATCAAGAGCTTGGAAAGCCTTCCAAAAGGTTAGACATAACTATAAGGAAATATGATGATAAATGGCTAAAAGAAATAACACAAATGATGACCGACAAATCGACGTAAAGGCGAAACAAAGACCGAAACTAGACAGTGGTTAACATTGCTCTACAGTTGCGTTCTGATTGTCTGATTTTCTGTGGTCAGACGCCATCATAATAGTTACCCATTCGTCCACCATCTTGAATGTTGCATACCATTGACAGTACCTCATTGTTGGCCCAGTTTACAATGACATAATGAATACATAGATTGAGGGGTCATCTCCTCAATAGAGTCCCGTGTTCTTTATCGATGAAAGTCGTTTCAATCTGACAAACAATTCACGGTGCTAATTAATATGCAAAGAGATAGAAACATGCTTTCATCCCACTAATAAGGAAAGTTACCGTTAGAGTGGCTCAGACGTACTTGAGGGAAAAAGTTATTATTATGAATGGGGGGATGGAGAGATCCCACATTTTCAACAACGATTCACTTAATAGCGATTATTTCTGTGTTCAAATTAATCTCCCTCACGTACGTCTGTCTCAAGACACCATTGGGGTAGACTTTTTTTGCAGGAATGACAACGCATAACCATATATATAGGTACCATGCTTTCATTATCTTCTAGAAAGTGAATATATCTATGGAATGGATTGGTCTACGTCAGCGTTTCACAAACTGTGGGGCACGCCCTCCTAGGGAGCGTGATAAGTCTACGAGGAAACACGAGCATATTGATAAGTCGGAAAAAAAAGATTATTTAAAAAACTTATCAATTTACTGAAAAAAAATAAACAAAATACTTTCTGACATAATAAAAAATAAAATTCACATTACACTGATATACTACATTTATAAATGAATCAGTACTGCAAAATGTATTTTATAATTAATTTAAAAATACTAAGTTAAGAACAAGTTTAATATTACCATTGACTTAATGGACTTGTCATATATAAAATTATATGCAAAAAATTAACACTTCTCTTGATAATTTGTACGGTTTATAATTAATCCCTTAACTGCCGATTAAAAGTTACGCAGTTCGCTCTCTAATGTCTCCGTTTTCCCCGTAGTTGCGTGTATGGGATGTATTGAGGAGGGGAAAGAGAGAGAGAGAGAGAGAGAGAAAAGGAATAAGTAAGCAAATCCTGTGAAATAAGTAAATCGTTCGCACACACTGTCAAGGTTCTTTTACTGCATTCTAAAGCTTTCTGAATAATTTTATGGATAGCAGTGCACAGAAAAGATTATACTTCGGAAAGACGTATATATACGTACGGGGCAATCAACGCTTTGACTGAGAGAGACGTTTATATACACCGATGCACTTAAGAGGTTAAAGTCGTTTTGTAGCTTTAGCGTCAAAGTATAGTTTTATTGAATTCAATACATTGTTATTGTATGGAGGGGGGGGCAATGAAAGTTATGATTGAATATTGAGTCGCAAATATTGAAAGTTTGAGAAGCACTAACCTATGCATGTTTGCTTGATTTCACTATCATTGAAAATTTCTGCTTTAAGGAGACGCATAGTTGCGAAATCGTATCTTCCAAAGAACAGTCGCCAAATGACACGGATGCATATTTTTGAATTGAAATTCTCACCTCGTTCTGTCGTATAACCTGGTATTGAGAGTGAACAGGGGATGCCCCCCACCCTAGCAGTTTGGGGAAGGTCATATCCCTTACTAAAGTACTTTGATATTTTTACTTTCCCTCTTATCCGGATAATGTTTTGCATCAAAGATATTTAGTGTGTATCCATCAACGTCTCCGACTACTTGCGACTACTTATTTTTAAGAAAAATTGAGATGTAGGGATTTTGTTGTAGTTTTTAGATTTTTTAAGTACATTTTAAGAAAAATATGCTAAAATTAAGAAGAGAAAAAGAAATTATTTTTACTAAAATGGGAAAAAATTGGTAAAAATTTTCAAAAAATAATACAAACGGGGCCCATTCTGTACCAAACGTTTATGAACAAATTTTCCATTTTTCAATTCTAATGTGTTGCTATGTGATTCATTTTTAAAATAACCTTCTGGATAAGAGATATTTTAATTTTTACAAAAATTAGAGCACTTTATCTTAGTTATTATTTGAAATTGCTTAAAAACAGTGATTATATTAACATAAGGGGCTGTAAATTTTGTAATAAAACAATGATTGATAAATCTGAAGGTTAAAACACTTCTTCTATTATACAGAACATACACAAAACGTTTCAGTTGTTTGTTTTGAAAACTTTTTTAGTAATCACTGTCCACGTTTGAACATTTAAAAAAAACACATTTCGAGTAAAACGCGTTTTAAAGTATGACATATATATCTTACTGAAAGTAATGTCATATTCTGCTTTTACTAAAACACTTGTAGTTTTTGTTCTAGCGAACGGAAAATAATACATTTGGTATTTTTATAAAGCTAAAACAATGGTCTATAAAAGAAAATCATAAAAATATTTGTCAGTTTTTGGCAAAATTCACAAATTTAGGGTAGTCTGATACCTTAATAAAGTATTTTCTCCTTCGTTCCATTTATTTTTTTCTACTTCATTCCGGCCTATATATTAAACTTTTGTTCCTATGTTTTCTTTATCCTTTATATACCACACTGGGTCTCTTTAGTATGAATTCCATATTTCCCATAGGTTGATTTTTTTTATGGAACAAAGGCAAAATTAGAAAAAAAGTTGCTTAAACATCACACACTAGTGTTATTCGATTTAAAAAAGTAAAATAATGTAATTTGAATCAAGAACAAGTGATAAAATTCAAATCCAGACTTTGCATCCTAAATTAAAACAACATCAGCTACTACAGAAGAAAATGCAATTGCATCTTTCTTTCTCGACATAAACTCAGATTAATTCTGCTCTCTCCTTCTTCTTAACTGTTTCTGCTAAGATAATTTAGAGCTAGAAAATTTGTACCGCAAGATGTATTTCACTTCATTGCATAAGCAACTGTGCATAAAACAACTTCATGAAGTGAATAAGATTGCTCTGGAAGAAGTAGAATTGATAGAAGAAAATAAAATCCTACTAAATCTCAAGCAAATATCACCAGAGCAGTAATTTCTTCAACACTTGCTTCTCTTTCACTTAGTAGTTTGTTCAGTTAAGAAATCTAAATTTTATAGATTCATTTGGTAAATTTAAATTTAAAAACTCCTTAATATTGAATAAATTTTACTATGCAAAAAATATAATTTTTTGTTTGCTTTTCCTGCATTTTTACAAATATACCGCAGTTGTCCGAAAAAGTATGTGGATATACTTTCAAATATAAATTTTAAATAAATAAGCAAAGGATTCCCTTGCGGTTTCATATCTTCCATGAAAAATACCAAAGTTTTTTTTTACAATGTTTTATTGCACAATTTCAATGTGCGCTTGAATAGTTATACGCAAAACATCGAATCTGTACTAGATTTCTGTCCACGTTCTATGAAGTACTGCAAGATCAGCATTCTGAATAGCCGCTGTAATTCGAATTTTCAATTCATCAGCGTTGCGAATTGAATATTGGTAAATACTGTTTTTCACGTATCCCTACAAGAAGTCTATAGGTGTTATGTCTAGAGATCTATGTCGCTTCGGTATTGTGCTTCCTCTTTCCAATCATCGCCCTCGGAACATTTTCTCACTTCCAAACTCCAGTGTGGTGTGTTCCATTTACGCTGCACACGTGTTTCAGATTTCAATTCGATAAATCGTTCTACAACTGGAGCTTGTTCTTGTGGTGAAGTTATTTTAAAACGAGGATGTTGCAAGACATGGATATTCCTACATCTAGTAGGCATTTCATTCAACAGAAACTTTTATCTTTTCTTTATGGAACGTAAAATCTGTTAGAGAAAATCTTTGTCCATTTATTTTGTGACGGGTTCTGTCTGCGGTACGAAACTAATCCTCTTGGGGAAATTATTCCTTATTTTTCATTTGAGATTAAAACCACCTTCAGTAGAGATGATTTGATTTTATGATAATGTAAATGCTATTTAAACCCTGGCAAAGGGTATGTTAAAGTCAATCGAGAGTAGCTAGTCACTTATTGTTGAGTCGCTCGAAGTCACTCATCCGGTGTGCGATGCTGACTACTGTGCCGTAAAGCCTGGGTTCGAATCCCGGAAAAGGAATGAATGCTTGTAAATGTATAGAGCCTTTGAGGCAATGGGGGTACTCTAAATAGCCTTAAGTCCTCTCGTAAGGTTGGTGGAAATGTAAGAGAGGTGGAGAGGTGGGAGGTCCTCAGGATTAGGGTGGAATCGAGCCAAAACGTAGTGTCACCACAATGGTGCTCAAGGCTACGACCAATGACAGGCGTACATCTAGCCCCTTGCCATGATGAATTCCATAGACCTGGATCTGACGCAGTTGAGATCAGCTGATATAAAAAAAAACGAGTCGTTCGCCTTTAAGTTATTTTTCAAGCTCCAGAACTGCCTTTCGGAGAAGTGGAAATAATAGAGTAGCTGATTTGAAGAGGACTGTAGCAGTTTAGGAAAGAGCTGAAAAGAGATCTACAAGCGGATTAAGATATGCGTACTCAAAATAATCTTATAGATTAAGAAATTAATAATGATTGATCCCAAGGTTATTGAATTTGAATTAATCATAAATTGTGATTAGTCTGAAATAAAAGCATAATTTTTATAGCAATGTCTGCTTCCTGAACGACCCAAACTACACCTACAATCTCCGAGTTGCAACAATTTTTCATTAATTTTTTAAAAGGTTGCCATACCTTTCTGACACCTTTCTTCTCTAAATTAACTTCATTTTTGGTACCCATTTAAGGATATATTTATATTTGTGCAGCTCATTTTTTCAGACAATGCATTAAATTATGCAAGAAAGTCACCCCAAGAAACTTTTTAAAGATTAGACTTAAAAAAATCGCAGCTTCGGTAACAAAAAGAAACTGGGTTCATTCCTTTTGGAAAGAAATGGGGATTGAAATACCTCTACTCCTTACTCCTTTTCTGTAGGTAAATCAATCAAGCTCTGCTGGGAAATGAAAGTTCTGAAAGTAATACTGAAAGATACGCTAAATGCCACGGCACACTCAATCCACCAGAGAGAGAGAGTACGATTACTGAACAAATTGGCAATCGAAAAATCAATCTCTTGGATAAAGTTTTGAAGGAACTCTATCACAGGGATCTCGAGTGTATTATGGTATGCCTCGTTCCAATGCAGTTTGCTATGTAAATAAATGTACCAGGATACAGAGAGAGGTTAAATTTACTACAACCAGAAAATTGTAAACAGCTCAAACAGCTCCCTGCATGTCGTAGCGGAATTTTATACTTGTTGTTATTCTATACTTATCTTCCTTTTTAGTTGCCACATTAACGCGATGTTAATGTGGCACCTAAAAAATAATTGATATCGATATATACAGTTATGAAAAGGATAAACTGTTTAAGTAAGGGCCTGAAATAATAAAAATATTTTATATTTAAAAAGGTGCACATGGGGTGGACATCATGCTCCTAGAAACTATAAAAACTGTACGGACTGTTTATGACATTATGTAAAATGAGAGATGAGTTTGTACTTTTTAAGGGGAAAAATGTCAAAAAATATAACCGTTTATTTCTCGGTGATAAAATTTCCTCTTCGAAATTGAATATATTATGCTTAGTAAAATTATCGAATTGAAAATTGAAACATTTGGACAGAAATTAATTACATCTTGGACAACATGACGTCATTGAAATTGCAACAAAAATTCGAAATTTCCCCACAATGGTGAGTACTTAATACAGAGTGTTTCACTAATTGTATGCTCACACCCATTCTTCAAAAGAAGCTCAAGGAAACTCACTCGAAGTTGTTATTTATACTGTAACAATGGGCTATATATTCACAAGGTCTGTCCTGTCTAACTTGGGTTTCTTTCCATCCATTCAAATTGGTCCTTTGAGATAAAGCAATTTCCCTCCTCAATTGATGTCACTATTAAATAGAATATAGATAGTCCGTAAGATAGAGAATATATTTATGTATGAACTATATAGCCATGCTAGTTCTGCATAAATTGTAGTCACTTATTATTGAATTAGAGACTGGAAGTATAGTCGCTTATTCTGAATTACCATCTGGAATTATATTCGTTTCACTTTTAAAAGTGTTTTGCAGATTTCTTGTGGGCGAGGTTCTGAGGATGCATCTCGATAAAATAAGTCATTATTTATTTCTAGTTTATTGTTGTCTTGTCTACATATCCCGTAATCTGGTTTAACGTTAAATTATGAAAGGGAAATATTGTGCTTATCTGTTTGTATCCTAATTAATGGCTATCTTATTTAATAATTCTTTCGGATCTTTCGAGTATCCGGTTAATGTATAATACTTCCACCTCAGCCAACATTAGGAGAAGGTACTGCGACAATTCTTCGAAGCAGCATTCCATTGGTTTTAAAGTTTAATTTATTTCATCATTACAACTATTTTCCCAATAATCACTTTACAAAATGTCATTAAATTAATATATATTTTTTAAATATAACTATATGCTTTTCACAAAGTTTTTTCGTAAGTATTATTTTAAGCACACTTCATCATATCATGAACTTTACAATGTAAGGTAGTGAGAGTACTTCGATAAAATTTATTACATTTACAAAAAAGTATTTCCCTAGAGAAAGATAAGAATACAAATTGCCGTTAAATGAGTTTGAGACAAAGTAAGACATCTTGAGTGTTTTTGATCCTGTAAATAGTAAAGAAACGTTCCACGTTGGCCTTCTGGGGCATTAATACATATACATCGCTCGCATAGTGTATCCATTAAAAATAAACTGATATAGCCCCTTGAGTTATCATCAGAATAATTTTAAAATAAAAATTCTCAAACTGGCTGTAAATATATTCGACAGAAAAAGAGAATACTTTAATATTAATTTTATTTAAAGGAATAGTAAGGAGAATTTTCACGGTAAAAACCCTCCCCAAAGAAACACGAGCTGCTGGCTAACTGCAAAATGAACAAAAAAAACATATCAATTGCAAACGAAACTATAAAAATAGTGTGTGTTCTATACTTATTTATTCGCTAAAGTGTTTTCCTAAAATTTTGAAGCCTGTTTACGGTCTGCATTTAATGTTAACAATGGACTTGACATCGATAAGAAAAGAAAGGCTGGGGAAAAACCACGGTTTTTTTTAAAGCAAACTTCAAATATTTGATCCTGTAAAACCAAGTAAAAAAGGCAGAATATCACAAGATGAATTAGAATACCTTGCTAAGACATGCACTTTTAAAAATGTTTTTACATAACGTGTTAATTGAAAAAATTCTAATTGCGTTAACTTCGTTTCGAGAGGTTGATAAGAGCGTTACATCTATCGAGGCTCAAAATCCACATCTTGGCGTAGTGTGGAGATTACAGAGTGGAATGCCAGTTCAAGTGCATCCTTAACACTTGACCATGGGTCAAGATTATGTGTTGCGTTGTTAATATCCCTCATGTTGCATCGTACGGCTTAAGTAAAGAACCAATCACATTTAACCACACGTGATAACGAAATTTTAAAAAACAAATTATATTGATAGCATTGATACCTTAAAAAGAAAGTATATATTTTCATACCTTCTCTCTCTCTTAAGCAATGCCTATAAAAATTAAATATGATTTATTTTCAACTAAATATTTCGAATACATTCCCTTAGCTAACACAGGTTGCTTTCAATTTGCAAGACCCGATTTATTAATTTTTCCTATTTTTATATGTCTTGAAAAATATTATTCTAAAAATATTTTAACACACTTTTAACGGTATATGATGTCACTTTTCTTTACTTCTAAAACATTCTAAGATTTTCAGACGGATAAATATCCGATGATTATAAAGATGGCTATGTGCAGCGTTACATATGTTACTATGTAGCGCAATTTTACCATTTCGTCAAAAGCTTCAAGATGTTCTGTCTTGTTAGAATAAAAATCATTCTAAAGAGAGTTGCTCTGTTCATTTACTGTAAAACTTCTGCGACAATATTTCAGCATTTGTATCAAAATTTCCATCATCAGTACAGACCCTGTAACCACACAACATCATGTTTTCATTAATGTTACTTTAAATATGCATCAGATAATCTTTAATTCAAATGCTGTATTTTCCCCGCATCATTTCTTGGTATATTTCTTGACCGAAAAAATATTTCCAAATTTCTTGGCTTACAAAATTAATATGATTCTAAAACTCATTTAGTTAACGTGCCGATATCGGCTCTATTCCACAAGAAAAAAAAATCTCTTTTTCAAAGTTGCTTTATTAATAAACTTTTTTCATTGCCAACTTCCTCTAGCTACAAACGTAAGGGATATCTATTATTTCTTTTGATGTCTTAAAAGAGAATTTAAGCACTTTTCGTAGGAGTTTTTAAAAAAAGATAATTTTTTCATACCTTCACTATTTAATAAGTTGGAGAGAAATTTAATAAGGCTTATTTTATGTCGATATTATTTTTCTATCTTTTAAGAATAAAATAAATATTAGGGAGGATATCTTTGGGCTGTTTTCTAGTATTTCTATATAATTATATTCCATATTCTTATTAGCTTTAACTTACTACCAAAGAGTAACAGAATTTTCTCATTTTTAAGGATGCATGTTTTACACAGTACATGTTGCACAGCATATTACAACATTGTTAATAACTCTTGACTATAACAATTAGACATTGCCTTTAAATTATTAAGAGAACTGGAAGACAATGAAACATTTTGCATTTTATATATTAAAAACCAGTCTACACATATAAAATCATAAATTAGCAAAAATTTCTATCTATTTAACCCTTTAAAGCCGATTAAAAGTTACGGAATTTGCTGCTCAATGCTACCATTCTTCGATCAGCACGTGTATGCGGTTTATTGGGGAGAAAAGAAAAGGTATAAATATAAACAAATTTTTCTCTGAAATAGGTAAATCCATAGAAAACATATACTTTTTAAGGACATTTTATTGCATTCCAAAAACTTCTGAATAGTTTTACTGATAGCATAACAAGGAAAAGGATCGTGTTTCGAAATGACGTATATATACGTCCAAGGTACTTAACGCACTGGTTGAGAGAGACGGTTATGTACGCAGCGACATTTAAATGGTAAAAAACATAAATTATCAAGATTTCGAAATGTTTGAAAGAATTTTATAATTAAAAAATGAGTATTATATAAATGACATTAGGAACATAAATACATTTATTATAGTATTAAAACTTAAAAAAAGGTAACTTATTTTGTCAATCATCTAAGATTTTGATTTTTGATGAAAACTGAAATCTAAAGGCAATATGAGAGCTATTACAAGGGACTTCGTAGTTTTGAACCTTAGTTAACAGACGGGACGACATCTGAGATGTCTCACCTCCTCCCTCTCAACTTCAACACCACCCCAATAGGATGATTTTGAGCTTTAACAGTTTAAACATGCATCATCCCATCTATACAGCAGTTTTTCAGTAGCACCAGAATTTAACCTCACAACTCGCCAGCTAAACTTTATCACCTGATTTATTAAGAAACCATTGACTTTAACAAATTTTTTGCCAATTCAGAACATACTCACATCCAACACCTCACTGTGGCCCAGCCGGAATATTAATTGAAAATAAATAAAATTCCCTTTTATTTAAATATTATTTATATGGAGTTCAACATTAAAATTTAAATTATTACTGAAGAGGGCAACAAGATGAACAATGTACAGTATAAGAAATTAGATAATTTCTAACTTAAACTGTGATTAACTGCCTTTCGCTTTCTTCTATACCCTTTAATGTATTTTTAAATCAATTAACAATATTAATTCTGTTCAAAATCTATTGCTATGTAATATTTTTCTTACTTCAGTTTGTCTAAATTAGCATTAATTAAAAAATTTCCAACAAACTTTCGGAAAATACACTGCTGGCCACCATAAATGCAACACCAAGAAAGACCAGAGATAGCACAACAAAATTTATTTTGTAGATAACATGTTGAACAAGTATAAAATGATTGAATTTATAGACTTCTGTGAAGTGTGGTTCCTGCCAGAATCAGTATCCAGAGTAGCCGCTATTGTCGCTATCACCGCTGCCACACGCCTCGGCATTGATCCAAAGAGACTTTGGATGTGTTCTTGGGGTACAGCAGACCAAGCAGCTTCCACATTTCACCAAAGTTGATCTGGTGTGGCAGCTGGGGGTGAAATCTGGGTCAATCGTTGAGCAACCATGGACCACATGTTTTCTATCGGTGAAGGATCCCCTACACGGCGGATCTTTGGTGGTACTAGGATCGAACTTATGACACGCTAGCCATGATCCGATCCCTAGACCACTCGGCCACCGCGGCCGCTTAGAATTTCCGAAACTAGATGATAAAGTTTAGAACTACATGGGTGACGACACACAAATCGTATAAAGATTGGAGTCAAATATTTTCATTGTTCTATTTCATAAGGAACGGGTAGTACTGCAAGTTAAACCATACTGAGTTCTAAGAGTAAGCATATGATACGGAAATTAGAAGCATTAGGCACTAACTCTGGTACTTTCTTTGAAATCTGACTAGCTTCTAAGTTACGATGATCGTTGCTAATTATGTTCCCTTTTACCCTAAAAACAACATTAACTCAAACTAATCAATCATCTCCACTAAAAACAAGGATGCTGAAGTTTAATCGTATTTAGAAATACACTTTAAACTCATTACAACAGTGGTGGGTGGACTTTTCAAGGGTACTGGCTACTTCTAATGGTTTTTAGATTTTGGCGTTTACTCAGGGTGTGACGGATCTGCACGGTTCCTTCCACTAACTCCTTGGGGTTTTCTTTAGGGAAAGAATTCTTTCAACCAATTTTCACCGAAGGCAAGAAAACGCGATTATGCAAAATAGGTTTAATATATTTATATATATATATTCAGTATTCGCGAGTTTTAGGGAGTTAGTGAAGTGAGATTCTTAGATTATTAAAGTGAATTGAGGTTTACTGAAGTGAGGATAGCTCGGACGTGAAGTGAATTAATGAAAAGCCAGCAATCCGGCCGTAGGACGTGTGAAATTGGAATCACTAAGAAGTGATCAAGCCAACTATTAGCGTTCAAGGCCGCATCTAATAAATAATTATAAGAGTTCAGGTACTCAGGTATTTAAATAGAAGTTAGAGTGTTAAATTGTTAGTGCGAGCTCTAGGTAAAAACGAGCTTGTGTAAGATATCGTAGGAATAGAATTGAATGTCCGTAATATTATCCCCACGGTATCTGGTCTCACCTCAGTCTTCTAAGTATTGATCAAATTTGTCTTAATTGGATTATCAGTGTGTCTGTGTTGTGAATATTGTGACAAATAAACAATTTTAGAGAATTATGTCGTCTAATCAATTAGTTCTTCACACACATGTAGCCGGGTTAGAAGGAATAAGGAATAGTACTTCATTCCAAGGGGCGTAGGTGCGGCTATCCTGTATTAAAATTGTATGTTTCCCTTAACAATTGTTTTCGACATTGTACCCATCTTTTAAAATTCGACCGATTACTATTTTTACTACAGAAACACAAGTAACACATAATTGTTAAGTTGAATTCTTGAACAACTATGAGTGACTGCTAGACCTTGGACGAAACAATGCAGAAAGCAGAGAACATACGTCAATTGATGAATCTAAAACCGACGTATGTTCTTACATTTGTTCGCGGTTGATTACATGACTTCAACACGAGAACCTAATCCCACGGAAGCGTGGGATCTGCGATGATGTCTTAGTAGTCAATCCCTTGCTTTCTTGGAAAGAGCTGATCATCAAAATTTATTCTCCCCTTCAGTCGGCTTGTGGGGAAAAATTCATTTCTACGGCTGGTATCACAGTGATTGCTTCTTTTCCCTATAGTGGTAGTGAACGTGTTAAGGGTCACTGTTCACTTCCAATGAAGGTACATGTGTTGTCTACACATTTATAGAATCATTTGCTTAAGTAAATACATTCACATCGATTGCGAAAAGTCGATTCTCTAGTCTAGCTGGTGTGTGGGTGTTGTTAAAAATATGTTTCTTTAGTATGCATGTCTTAGTAAAAGCGGTCCACTGGTCTATCGCGATCGACTTAATGCCCATATCTGCATTACAAGTTGTTCAAGTTATGCTTCGTTGAATGATGTACTAATGGATTTAGAGAATGGTGTCTCGTGTTCCACTAGGAATATCCATCATAAGTAACAGAGGCACTTTAATTTAAATTCATATGAAATTTAAAAATTCTTATATGGGGTATCCTGTAGATTATGAATGTCAAACTCGCAGCCCACAACAATCATTTTTGTGGCTCGGCCAGTATACAGGTACACAATAATACATAATAAAATATCAAAATTTCTCCCGAAATAGAAAAGATAGTAGCAGAAAAGAGATATCAAGTGTCAGGATGCAATCATTAAATTTTTCTTGTTCTGTTATTTATGTTTATCATAATGTATTTTTCGAAATAAAATAAAATTTCTATAAATATTGATTTTCCTTTGTGGCCCACCTAAAGTTAAACCTTGTTTGTTTGGCTCAAGTTAGCCTTTGAGTTTGACACCCTTGCTGTAGATATTACCTCAGGTATCCCTATTGATATCTAAGTTTCAATATTCCTTATATTTTAATAAAGCAATTCTGATAAACAAGTGACTTACCAATTAGGCAACCATATTGGTGCTTTTCATCGATGCAATACACTTTCATAGCACTTCGAAATTTACTTTTAATTCAATGCTAGTGTAACTGGCAGAATATGATATCTAGTACAGTGTTTGGCAACCCTGCAATTGTGGTGTGCCGAACCAATCTACCAATATGATTTAGGGTTCCACATTGTAGGAAGTATCTGAAGCAATTCGATTCCCACAATGATGCATGCAGATTTACGGAATAAAATTCAAGGATATTGATTTAAAGTTTATTATATTGTTTTGCATTATTTGAAGATAGTAATTATCATGAAAATATACAACATAAAATATAACTATTCCTTTATCATAAATAAAAATTATATATATAAAATGGTTAGCATATAATTCATTGTGTATCTCTTTTAACACGTTTACCAAAATAAGAAATAAACAGCATACATATAAATATCCCCCTTCAATTTAATTAAATAAAAAATATATATTTTAATATAAACCTTATATTTCTCCGTACTACTCTACTTCGTGACGCAATATAAGGGTATAATGTAGACTTTCAATTTGACACGATCCTGAACATTCAGTTGTAAAACAACTACTTAGTGGACTCAAACTACTTTTCATATGAGAAAAGATTTGTTCATATAGATATGCGGATATATATAACAGCGGAAAGTAGAGTGCATGCAACTTTCTCTCTTAAAATAATTAAATATATCTTCAATGACATTCTATAATTTAAAATAGCTGTCGATTTATCGTTAGAGTTATTCTTCAGATTCTTTCGAAATTCAGTAGCTCCCCCATTGCAAGGTTATCTACTTTTATCCTCTCAAAAGTTGACAAATTTACAGCGGTGCATAGTGCCACTGAGAATTGTGCCCCAGGGTCCTGACCTAGTGCATGTATTATATATCTAAATTCTAGTATATATATTCTAGTGAAACTGGCAATCACTATATACAGGATGATTTTTTGAAATGACATTATTCAGAGTCGATCTAACACCAAAGAAATGGTCCTAAATGGGGACGAAGGATAATAAAGTGAAGTAGAATTGCGTGAAAAATAATTAGTTTTGAAAATAGCCGGTGAGGGTGTTTATAGCTCTGTACAATGCAATGTTTCAAAAAAAATAGGTACACATACATAATAATGGTGAAATGCTTATTCAGTACATTCCCTAACCAGGTGAGAAATTCGACCACATTGAATATGACTACAACATACATTCTCTTCACAGGTTTCTTGCGGTCATACGCAACATTACACAAGAAGTATTCCCCAATGCCAGTGATATGGGTTACAACAATGGCTCTCTGAGATCCTTTGATGATTACAGTTACAACATCTATTGTCACTTCTTCTGAAACAAGCTTACGTCCTCCCAGGGCGAATTGTAGAATTGTGAGTGACTGTGTTTCTTCAAACATCGTAATCATTCATTTTAAATAACCAAGCGGTAACGATCTCTTCTCCAACGTTTTTTCAGTCGGTTTATAAGCTCAGGGGTAGCAGTGGCTCTCTCTACAGCTTTACCAATAAGGTGCATTCTGGTAATGTGAATCACATATTCACTTGCGCTAGCTCACATAAGCTGAGAATATTCTTTGGGGATATCTACATGTTTCATAGCTCAAATTACTGTTACGGTTATATCATACGAAAGCATAAGTTTAAAGCTTGGTTTCATACCCGAGTCTCATGCTGATCCTCGGTTTCATAAGCTACAACAGCACCACGAACACCTCTATACGCGATTTTTGGAACTAATTTCTTTTCATAGAGTCCTGCTTCCCATGCCATTATTTGTCTCCATATCCTGTCTGGTGGCATTACGGTCAATACATCAAGCTACAGGTGGCTCTGAGTAGTGTCAGTTTTTTTGAAAGAAAATCAGCCTACATTTTATTATTTATGATTAATGAATTAAATTGTTTTAAAATATACTTGGTTAAATCCCTGATAAACAAAAAAATTGATTTTTAAAATTATTACCCAATCTGTACATTACCTAACAAAAATGAAATTTAGCTGACAAGACTAATTCTCAGGCTGATCTGAGCCTTCGATAAACAAGTTTAAATTTAACTAGACTACATCAAACACATTGATCAGGGCATAAATTCAATGATATTGAAAAGTAAAGCAAAGCTTTCAGTGTACCTGAAATCAATTTCGTAATGTTGTTAGTATTGGAATAAACATTATCCTTGTCAAACATCGATTGTTGTATTCCGATCGAATGGAGCCCATTTACTATTTTGGGAATCAATGTTATTACGGTAAAAGGAATATCCTGAAACAAGTGATATTCTGCTTAAATATGGATCGTCTATAGAGAATGTCATAAAAAAAGAAAGAAACCATTTTTAGTTTACTACCCATTTTGCTGACATGTTATATTTTTAAAAAGTCGGAATACCTTTACATAAAAAGCTTTATCTTTATACAGACTATTACTGGGTTAATATCAGAGTTGGGAAATGTATCGAAAAAGTTTTAAAGTATCGATTTACTATCTGGATCGATATTTCGATTTGAAAAGTTTCGTTATAACGCATTTCTGTTAAAAATTGAAATGAATATTTTGACATTCGAAGGATACGATGTGCATGATAGTAAGAAAAACTCACTTGTTCTTTTAATAAAGGTTGCTGATAATTCAGGAAGTAGTTTTCTTCTTTTCTAAAAAAAATTGTTTCATTATATTTGTTACCTTTTAGTATATATATATATATATATATGTATATCACTCTCATAACTACACAGAGCCATTATTCCAGGCAGTATATGAATAGAAAATATTTTTTCGAAAACATATGATTCTGCAAATATACTCAGTCACAAAAAATATTTATCACATTCCCTTAAATATATATATATCTTTCCATTCCAAACATATGTATATACATATATATATGCACAACATAATCAAAAGTATCCAGGTACCTGTAAGTTCGCGTTTCCCACAGTTGAGGTTGGGTGATTTTTTTCAGTAATAGCAGCTGTCTTTCTGAGCGGAAAGACTATCATATTTGTTTATGTAAGAATGCAACAAGAACTGTACATTTTTCTGGCAGAAGAGCACTATATTCAGTTCTGGATCGTTGCGCTCGAACTCTCACTCTACGTTCAAATTCATCCCATTGGTTTTCTTGGGTATTCAAGTCTGGGTTTTGACCCGTCAAATCAAATCTCTGAACATCCATGGCTAGCAAACCACGTCAACACATGCCGGGAAACATGGATTTGAAAATATGTAGAATTAATGTATCCTCTCCGAAATCTTATCACTATGTAGGCAACGCAGAATTGTCTAAAATGTTGAGAAATGCTAATGTCTTGAGAGTTACTTGAACAGGAACTAAAGACTACGCCATCGAAAACACTCTCAAACAGTATACCTCTACACCAGCATTTCACTTGCGGTGCAATATAATCAGTATCAAAGTGTTAACCAGGCAATCTCAACACCCAGTTATACTGCAAGATTTCCAGATAGTATACCTTAATTCGACATACCAAAACATTTGATTCCTCTGTTTAAAGATCCAATGTGTTGTTGAATTTAGTGACACTTGTAACTAAGCTTGGTAATCTGCGATTTATAAGTTGAAGCTTTGCCACATAAAAACCAAGGTACTGAAATTCATGTCAAACTGTCTATGTGAAGATGTTGCATCCAAAAGTTTTTTGGAAGAATTGTTGAATTTTTTGGCCAAATCTGTGTGTCCGACTTTCAAAATTCTCTTTATACTTATGCAGTTTTTGTCTGTTAGGTAGGATGGTCTACCAGATAACAATTCCACATCTCTAGCCCTTTCACGTTTTCGTCCAATAATATTAGCTGTAATAAAACAGAATATTCCTGTGGTGACTGGCTCTACAGAATTTCATTGTATATATTTTACATTGTGACTGGCAACCCTACTCTACTGGTTCCGTTTCCAGCAGCTACTTCGAGGCTAGGAACCACGAGATGGTCTTGCCGTTCTCAAGAATAATAAATGTGAGTGTATTTCTATTCTCCGCTGGTGTTAACTTAACCACAAAATACATCCTAATAAAAAAAACCAAGTCACTACCACAATGGTGACCCCGACGTGATCAACAAAGCCGTCTCACACATGACGCAATCAATAAAGCCGTCACAACCTAGTGACGCAACAGCTCACACGCTCGTCATAACAACGATATCGTTCGTTTACCTTACCTACTCACTGGTAGGGGAGTGTCTGGTGGAGATATCTATATAAGCCAGTAACAACCTTCGTACTAAGATGATCCTTTTAGTACAGTGGCTTTATTATGTGCTTATGGAACGGAAGGTACCGAGAACGAATCCTCCTTCACTCCCAACTAAGCGAAATGTCACGAACAAACTTTCTACCTCTGTAATAACCAATAACACATCGCAATATTCAAAGTCACACAGCTCTCATTTTCCTCCCGTTGTACTTTTCTAGCTGTGAAATTACGATTGCAAACAAACATCTGACTTTTTTAGCCTGTCTGGGAGCCAGTAGCACAATGCCTCATGCGAAATTACTATTTTGAGATACATATATGCATGTATATATGTGTGTGTGTGCGTGCGTGTGTGTGTGTGCGTGTGTGTGTATGTGCGTGCGTGCGTGCATGTGTGTGTATGTTATGTGCGCGCGTGCATGCGTGTGAATGTGTGAGTGCGTGTTTGTACGTCTTATATCAATAATAATCAACGTTCATAATAAAGTTTAAAATTCATTATTAAAAAAATGACTTTTTGAACATTTTTTTAACAAAATAATTGTAAAGTTAGTGTGTTAAGATAATATGAAAAATAAAAATAAATACGGAGACTGTTCTATATTAGCCCTAAAATTCTGCCCATTCGTCCAGCATACTACACCTATAACAAATAACCTTGTACTCTTCCCCCCTCCCCCAAAAGCAGGAAATGTTACGTACTACTCAGTACCTTCATATGACCTTGGCTACCACGGGGATAAGGATATTTCTTTTTCTCAAAATATTTTCGCATGTAGTATTTTTAGAACAATATTAGTCTGAGAGACGAATGGGTAGAAGTAATGTTTGGAATTTTGAGAAGCTGTCTTAGTTGGGTTTTTTCTGCGTTGTCGGGATGATGTCAAACTTTTGGGGCTATCCGCGAATTATTAAAAGATTCGAGTGATGATGAAAATTTTATTTCTGATTATGAATCGGAAAGCTGACAAACTTCTGAAGATTCCAATGAGCTTCACAGTTGTTGTAACTATTCGGGAAAATAAACAAGAAATTCCTCCTGAACCCTTTGAATTGCGATCTCGAAGTGTAGGAACTGCTATGTTTTGTTTTGGCCAAGCTGTATAAAATTCTTTTATCGTATAAAACAAAACACACGTGTTGTTTTTCTATCTATATTCCAATAAAAACGGAATATAAATGAAGTAAATAGAAAACCAGAAATAATTGAATTTTACAATGCAACAAAAGGAGTCTTGGATACATTAGATCAGATGTGTAACAAAATGCCATACAGTATAAATATCAGTTTATTAAATGCACATGCTATATATGTGTACATAATATGGCTCGCAAATCTGAAAAAGCATTATCTAGAAGAAAGTTTGTGACAAAGCTAAGTGAAGATCTCCTGGCGCAATGGATGGAAAAACGTCTAAATGAAGCAACTTTGCCCCGATCATCAAAGGCAAATATTTGTGAACTTATGAAATTGGAGCAGAACATTGAACCACCTGGAACAATTGGAAATTAAAAAAAGAATATTTTGTGCTTTTTGCCCCCGTAAGTGACGTAGAATGACACGCAAACTTTGTTTATTACGTTTTAGAGCGTCATTTTGATATGTCTATGGATTGTTTCAAAAAAATTCTGCTTTCTTGTTTACGTGAAAATTGGATGCCATGAAACCATCTGCAGGCAGTATAATTTTTATGTTATTAACTTTTAAATTATGTTTTAAGCAGCCAAAACGCATGTCGTCTGGGAGACGATTGGGTGCCATTCCCGTAAGTTTTCCATAGGGTAGCATTCTAGGGTTAGCTTTAGTCTTTTAACTGCCATGCCCCAGATCATCTCGGGCACGGCACTATTTCCCCAAAATATCATACCTGAGATTATCTTGGGCACGGCACTAGTGCTGCAAAATGTCACGCCCGAGTATTATACGGGGTAATATTTGTTTTTGAGTGCATCTTATTGTTATACCTAAAAACATATCAGGAAAAGTTTATTTCGGCTTCATCTCTTTGTCAAATTTGATTCTATATCGAGAAAAATTAATTAGGGTATAATTCAGTAGATGTTGTGTGATAAGCAATACTCCTGATACTTCCATGATCAACCTCAAAAATTAAAAAAAATGCTGCCAAAGATTGTTTTTGTCTACATTCTAATTATGGGTGATGTTGATCGCTGTGATCAGGAAATATCCTTTCATCCGACAATCTGAAAATGATAGAAAAAATTTTATAAAAAGATTTTTACATTTGCAAGACAAGGTTTTCTGGAACTCATTTTGGCTCTATAAAAAATGTAGTTGGGAAACGAACTACAATTTTTAGAATTTCGAATCTAAGTTGTAGAAGAGCTTTTTTACTTAAGAGAATGGGGATTCAGCTTCTGGAAAACAGAATTCTGGCAGACCACCTAAAATAGATAACCCTTCCCGTCTCAGTGAACGATATCTTACATTTCATGTTCCTCCTAATCCTGCAAAACGTGAGCTTTGATAACAGTGCGAAGTTTGTTTAAAAAAGGATGCCAATGTGGAAATGAGATAAAGAAATATGATTCTAGTGTAATGATTGCGGAGTTAATCAGTGCTTGAAAAAGTGTGTGTGTTTCCAGTTATGCCACACAAAACTGATTACTGAACTACTAATATAAGTGTTCATTTTTATGTATTTATTTATTTAATTTTTTTTAGAAAATAATGCAAACATGTAGTAGAAATCATGCAATACGGACATCTTCACCGTGGGCTTTTGGTATTTTTTCCGATGAGTCCAGGTTTAGCTTGCAGTCTAATTCATGTCGGACTTTCATATGGAGAACACCAGGTGCCTGTTACCACCAAGATAATATCATTGAATGGCACCGTTATAGCTGTGCAGGATTACTCGTTTGGGGGGGGGGGATTATACTGGGTTTCAGAAAAATGCACATGCTTAAATCGAAATCATAATGGGCCAAAATAAAGGGACATCATTTTGAAACAACGCACGTGTGTTTAGTGGTGTCATAAGTGCAAAATTTGTATTCATAGATGACAAACACCCGTCTTCACCAAGAAACCATCGTAAGCATCGTGAAGATATTTCTCTTATGGAATGGCCAACATTCTCACCAGACTTAAATGCATTAGCACAGGTGCGTGGCATGCTAGGCTGATGAGTTGGAGCCCATCAACCACCTCCTATATGTATATTGGAACTGCGGAGATCATTGCTTGCTGATTGGAGTAATCTTCCCCAAGATCAGCTCTCTGATACTCAATATCTGATACTCAGATATTGTATTGTATTGTATCAAACTCAGATATTGTATTGTATCAGACGAACTGTATTTCATTCATGGGATACATACCCCCCCAATGCATTAACCATCATACCAAACATGTAATATTAAATTTTTGTAAAGGGGGTATTTTTTATAATTGCTCCAGAGAACAAAAATCGTAGCTTTTATGAATGGTATAGATATATATCATCTTTTTTGTTCTTGATTTTTTACTTTATAAATGGGCTTTATGAATAAGTCACGTTTGTTCTGTTTCTGAACCTTTATTTGTCAGCGATTTTATCCTTTATTTATGGACATGAAAGTATTTACCAAAGCGTATTTAAGGGGGCATAGTACCTTTGACCCTTCTGAAAATCGAATTTTCAAAAACATTTAAAAAATTAATATAGATTGTTAAGAACATTTTAAACTAAACCTCGTTCAAAATCTGACAATAATTACGCTCTCAGCACTAATAAACGTGTCAAAAAATACTTGACCCTCAGAGAAATGTAAAGTAACGGATCTTTTGTTAGGTTCTTTTGTTTGAACTTTTTTGGTTTGTTATTTAGTTCATCAGTATCTCACACTTCGAAGGAACATGAAGTCTGTTGGTGACTCCCCCGCACTTTTAAATTCCGGTCAAGTGATGAGGTTTACAATTTAAATTTACAGCTTAGAATTACTGACCAAAAATATCAGCATCTTACAAAACAACAATTGATATTGGTCTAAAATGAAGCAACATTGATATTTGATGATGGACTAGCTAATTGCCTAGATATTATGAAAATTCCGAGTTTAAAAATAAATATTTTTCTGTTATTTCTGATTTTCTCAGGCATGAAAAACGGGAGTGGACATTGTCTATATCTCTCACAAAAAAGGCTCCTAAGACATTGAGAACGAGAAAAAAAATATGCAGGAACATTTCATGGAAAAAGAAGCCTTAGTATATGAAATGGATACAATTTAAGTGTAAAAAGATTTATTTTAATGCAACAAAATTAAAATTTAATCTTTAAACTTGATTTCTTTAGTTTCTAAATTTCCCACAAGAAAATTATCGGTTGCAGAGCTACAATATTTTATATGTATAATGTACTTGTAGATCTGCATTCTTTATGCCTCAATTTTTGGGATGAGATTAGTAGAATTTATTTTGTAATATGATAAATAGTAAAAAAAGAGTGATTTTAAATTTTTTCAATTTCTTTTAATTTTAAAAAATACTAAAATATAATTTAAATTTAATATTGGATGCATACAGAATACAGGCATTTTTAAGATTTCATTTTATATAAAAAATAATATAGGATCTACCTTTAGCCTTTCAAAAGTTTTGTGGGTAACAGAAAGAAAGCTATTTAGTTTTTATTACTTTTGCATTTACACTTTATGCTATTTTAAAAAATACAATAATTCTATAGCAAAATTTTTTCTTTTATTTTAAACTTCTTACTTTGTTGCAAGAAAACTGTAAGAAACTCATATTAAAAGGAGAAGAATTTACCAGTTTATTAGGAATCGAAAAAGTACATCAAAATGTGCATTATCAAGACTCCGTAAGGTACTATCCCCCCTTAAACATTTATTTAGTCTTAAGTAATATTTTTATAAACATAAACGAAGTGTGAAGACATTTGCACATAACAATTTCTATAGAATAATAAAATGAGTTATTCTCATTTTCTTATTATTTTATTTTGAAATATAAATATAAAGATAATCTTTAAATATTTGAAAGACTTTCTTTACCTTTCTCGCAATATACATTTCAAATCAATAACTAATTAAATAATCTAAAATAATTCCATGGACAATATTTATTCATCATAAATAGGTGCTCCGAAAAACACTTCGTAAAGAAAACAAAATGTAGGAAAATATGGTAAAAATGAGCATTTGCGAAATGTAATAATGGCAGCTTCGAAATACAAAATAGCCTCGAAGCAGCTCAGAATGCGAATTCCTAGTGGCTAGCCTCTTAGATTCATATCGCTGGATTGAAATGGAAATATTTGACGAGACGAGAATGGTTCCGGAATGGAAACTTTTACGAACATGGGGAGGAAATGTCATATCCGTGCATCTGAAATATTTTATCTGTGCCATAAAGCTAAGATGATTTGGCATTCGTAAATCGATAACAGAGCTCGCTGTTGAATGCAAAAACGCGCATATTTTGTACTCACCATAACACGCAAATTTCTCTTTCGTCATATTTGCATATTATGTGGAAATATGGCTCTTCAAATACTTTTTTTAGTCTGAGTAAGTCCTTTTTTCAGTAACGTAATTGTTTTTGATCCGAGACGTGTATTAAGTAAAAACTTAAATGCAACCAACATAATATCTCTCCAAAACACAGAAAACAATCTGCTTAGATGCATTAGTGATGAATGATGTATACGACATACAGTGGAAATATATGTTAAATATAAAATGGGGAAAACAGGGAAACAGAATTTTTCTCTGATTTAACTTTTAACGACATAATGATTCAGTATCTTAACTTATCGCATCTTTAAATAGAATATTCTGAAAGCTCACATTCTAAGCATTAATTTACTGTATGAATGCATACATGTTTATGGCGTGAATAAATATTGCATTTATGTGTGTGTGTGGTCTAAACATTTCTGTAAGATATATAAAATTGCCCTACTTTAACTTTATAATAAATTTTTGTGGTATCTTCTATATATTCAAGAGATTTATTAAAATATGCTGGGGCATATATACTCCCAGATTAATGTGTAAGCATTGTAAGGTATATTTTTTACGCGCGTATAATTACAATTTAAATGTTATATTGGTTGGGGACTTTCTGAATAAAGTTATATGAAAACTTTAGAAACGGTTTAATGTGTGGATAATTTTTCCCTAAATACTATATGCCTAGATTTCGGATTTTCTATTGTCACTAATAAAATAATTATCATTAAAGACTATATCTTGGGGACTAATTTATTCTTGTCTTTTGAAATTGGAAATGCTAACTCAAAAAGTAATTCAACTTCCAGATTCACAATGCAAATATATATATACACTCAAGAGCCAAAACGTTATGACCACCCCTACAGTTTGCAATGAACTCGCCTGGATGACGAGGAAGGCAAGTGACCAGGTGGAAGTGGTATTTAACTGCTGCTGGAGAGCCTGAAGAATCATTTTTTCACTTACTTCTGTGTGTGATGGGAAAGGCTGCGGATCTAAGGGACTTTGATAGTGGGCAGATTGTAATGGCTCGAAGGCTTGGAACAAGTATTTCCGAAACTGCACGACTCGTGGGTTGTTCGCGATCTACAGTTGTTAGTACTTATGCAAAGTGGATGAATGGCGGTGAAACCAGCAGTAGACGACATGGTGTTGGACGTCCACACGCTATCAAAGAAAAAGGTCGTCGGAGACTGTCTCGCATGGTGAAGTAAACCAGAGCCATACAGTGACTTAGCTGACAACCCAATACAATGCAGGGATAAGTAGAATAGTATCGGAGCACACTGTTCAGCGGACACTGTTGGATATGGGACTACGCAGCAAACGTTCCACTCGTGTGCCTTTGCTGACCAAGCGTCATCGCCAACTGTGCCTGCGCCGGGCCCAGGAACATCGCGACTAGTCCATGGATCAGTGGGAGAGAGTTGCCTGGTCAGATGAATCACGATTTGTCATTCATCACGCTGATGTCCGTGTCAGGATATGCCGTCTTCCAGGCGAACAGTTGATCCCTCAATGTACAGTAGGTCATACACCGGCCGGTGGTGGCAGTATTAAGCTTATGGGGACGTTCTCTTGGGCGTCTCTGGGACCCATGGGTGCGGTAGAGAAAACCATGAATGCTACAGGGTATCTGAACATCATTGCGGACCAGGGTCACCCTTACCTGGCCTCTGTTTTTCCAGATGGAAATGGAATGTTCCAATAGGACAACGTCCCGTGTCACATGGCTAAAATTGTGTTGGAGTGGTACCATGAACATGATGCTAAATTCCAGTTAAGGTCCTGGCCACCTAACTCACTGAATCTCAATCCGATAGAACACGTTTAGGATGTCATGGGACGGCAGCTCAGAGTTCGAAGACCATCAATTCGCAATATCTCGGATTTGCGTGACCGTTGCTTAAACATCTGGTACAATCTGTCTCCGGCCATCTACCAAAAACTTGTGGCATCCATGCCAAGGCGGGTTGAAGCTGTGTTGCGTGCCAAAGGTTGGCCAACTCGTTATTGACAGGTGGTCATGATGTTTTGGCTCTTGAGTGTATATATATATATATATATATCCGAATAAATGTAAAATAATCAGCTTTTTTTCGCAAATAAAGTGGTTTACAGCACATTTATACCGTATAATTTCAGTAAAATATACATTTAGTGGTGAGAAATAAGCTATCCTTCTTTCAGTTTTATCATAGTTAACTACACCCATGTCCATAAATTAAGGATAATGAAGTTCAGGCAAAGAAAGAGACAGAAGCAAAACAAATTTGACTTATTTGTAAAGTCTACTTATTAAACAAAAGGTAAAGAGCAAAAAAGATGCAATATGTTTGACATAATTAATAAAAATTGCGATTTTTACTCCCTGGAGCAAATTTCAAAAAAGAACCTATTTACAAAAAACACTATAACATGGTTAGTATGATGGTTAATACGGAGTATGTCTCCCGGACGATGCAATATAGGCCTTAAAACGCCTACGCATGCTTAGTATCAAATTATCAATCTGATCTCTTGGGGAATATTATACCATTCATCAAGCAATGCCCCCCGAAGTTCCGGTAGACAGGTGGGAGGGGTTTGACGGGCTGCAATTCGTCGGCCAATCATATTCCACACATGCTCTATTGGATTCAAGTCCGGTGAGTATGCCGGCCAATCCATATGGGTGATATCCTCCGATTGAAGGCATTCGTCTACAATGTTTGCACGGTGAGGACGGGTGTTGTCATCCATAAACAGAAATTCAGCACCCATGGCACCCCGAAACAAACGTACATGTTGTTCCAGAATGACATCCCAATAGATGTGGCCTGTCATCGTTATACTCTGAACACGCAGGTCAGTTCTGGAACCAAGAATAATTCCTCCCCAAACGAGCCATCCTGCACCACCGTAACGGTGTCGTTCAATGATGTTCTCTTGGTGGTAACGGGTACCTGTCTCTCTCCATATAAAAGTCCGGCGAGAATCAGACTGCAAACTAAACCTGGACTCGTCGGAAAACATCACACAAGACCACTGTTGCGGTGTCCACAATGTATGCTCTCTACTCCAGGTTAATCGAAGGCGACAGTGATTTGCTTTAAGGGGCACACATCTGACAGGCCTACGAGCATATAGACCAATGTGCTCTAAGCGTCTGTACACGGTCTGCCTTGAAACTGTCGTACCGGTAGCTGAAGAGAGCTGACGAGATAGGTCTGATGCTGTGCTCCATCTGTTTCTTTTGGCGGTAACTGCCAAATACCGGTCCTCATTCGGCGTTGTACCTCGGGGGCGACCTATGCTGTAACATCTACTCACATTACCATCATCTTGGAATTGTTGCGAAAGCCTCAAGATGACGCTCTGGGCGATTCCATGTTCTTCAGGGCTTCCAGCTGGGTACGTCCACATTCCAGTCGTCCGATAATTCTACCACGTAAAAAATCATCCAAATGCTTCCTTTGTGCCATAACTATGCGGTTATTGAACTGAAAGGCTTTTAAAGCGCTTGTGAACAATTTTACTTCTTTGCCACCTTTCCTTATATACCCCTCTGTTACACTCTTGTCATTGTGACGTACTCTCCGCGCCATCTGGTGGTTTCCTGTAATTTGCATATTCTTCTTCAAGATGTGTGTGATAATTCTACAGGTGAAATTTTTATTTTAGAGTTTAATTTTTGTGTGATTCTGAATTATCCTTAATTTATGGACATGAGTGTATTTGTATAACTTCGAAATAGTAACATTGTCTCTTTTTCAAAGTTTCTCTAACCCGGCACTTCTCGTGCAGGGTATGTCATACCCACCACATAACTATTTTCAAAACTCCATCTAAAACTTTTGTAAAAAGGAATAGTTTCCCGTGTAGCTAACTTTAAGGCAGAGTTTCTCAAACTGTGAGGCACGCCTCCCTGGGGGGGGGGGGGCTTGATAACTCTACGAAGGGGGCGTGAGCATATCGAAAGGCTAAAAACAAAAGATTATTTAAAAATTATTAATTTTCGAAAGTAAACAAACAAAATGCGTTCTGTCATAATAAGAAATAAAAAAATTCCTTTTTTTAAATATTATTAGTACTGCACAATGTATTTTATAATTAAATTAGCAATGAACATGCCATATATAAATTATATACAAAAATGAACACTTAATTTGTATGGTTTATAATTAATCCATTTTCTACCAATTAAAAGAAACGTGATTCGCTCCTCAATGCCACTATTTTCCTCTTAGGCGTACGTATGTGATTTATTGGCAGGGATAAATAAGTAAATCCTCTGAAATAAGTAAATCCTTCATAATAGCTGTCGATGTCTTTTTATTGCAATCCAAAACTTTCAGAATATATCATAAAATTATTCCAAAGAACGGAAAAGATCATACTTCGGAAAGACGTATGTATATGTCAGGGTGATTAAGGCTCTGGCTGAACAAGACGTTTATATACGCTGGTGGCACTTAGGAAGTTAAAGTCGTATTGTAGCTTTAGTGTCAAAGTATAGTAATCTTGAATTCCATACATTTGTATTGTGGGGAAGAGGAGGGGGGCGATAAAAATTGTAATTGAATATTGGGTCGAAAATATTAGAAGCTTAAGAAGCACTGCTTTAAGGTCATATCTTTTGAGGCTAACTAGCATATAGGCGAATTCTAAATATGTATTTTTGGATACCACCTCTTCGGGTAAGTCATATCCTGCGCGTAAATTGCTGTTACAGTTCTAAATGCAGGAGCACACTTGAAAATCTTTCTGACGCAATGGAGCATTATTATAGCTATGATGAAGAAAAGTGATATTTATAAGTTATTTAATAGATACACTATTTAATAGATATCGTACAGTAGTATTTTCGGATGAAGAAAGTCTCTTTAAGGGGATGTTGTAGAAAAATCGAACGATGAGCTGTATAATAGCAAGTATAATGCCTCTACTAAAATCATTCCAGATAATTTAACTGAGGGAGCAAATGTCATCCTTGATAAAATGACCACATTCTATTCAATGGCTATAAAATGTAATCGTCAGTCTATGACAATATTCTTTTTGTGTTGAAAGTTGAGACAATAAAGGCGCAAATTAATTTGTTAAGTATTCAGAACCACCAAGTAAACATCGAACAAGACACGGATTTCTGAAGTGTTTTGGATATAGATTTACAAAAGAATGTAAGGAATGTAGAAACCAGCAAGCAATGCTTCTACAAAATTAAGAAACAAATAAGATCCAGAGAAAACATCGTGCTCACTCGCGATTAAGGGGACATGGTACAATTTAAGCAAAAAATTTTAATTTAAGGATTTTCAAAAATTTTTGGTGGCCTCCTATATGTTTATACTATGTAAAACAGATTCGTGCTCAAAATTTCATAAAAAGCTAGCCATTTAATTTTTTAAGGAAAAAACTTAAAATTTGTGAAGTGATTTTAAAATGCTACTTCTCATACAAAACTGTAGGTAGACACGTGAAATTTGATTTACAAGTACATCAAACTATGCGAAAAAAAGTTGGTATGGGTTTTGCGATAACATGATTAGTATTTGTGCAATACTTCTTTTTATGAATGCTTATTGAGAATTCCTTAAAAAATGCACAAATTCTGAGTTCAACTATTTTTTAAAAAAATAAGTATTGCTTTGATTCAAAACTGCATACTAACTTTTGTTACATGTACTATTAGCAATAGGTAAAAAAAATTCAAAGCATTAGGCACAATAGAAAAAAAGCCTTAGCATTTTAAATGAAGGCAAACTAATTATTTTATCTTTCCGAGATAAGTAAGTTTTAAGTTTTGATTTTTGTCTTAGGAATGTGAATAAAAACGAACACAAAACCTATCATAATTCTGTGTTTTTTAAATTTAGAGCTTTCACATTTTGTCAGGTTATAGAAAAGTATATAAAGAATAATTTAAGCTACAAAAATTAAATTTGATTTTTTGACCGATTTTTGTCAATTGAATCGTACTGTGGATTAAAGGAGTATACAAACAATGTACTGAATGCCCTAATAAAAAGAACCGAAAATCTAAATTTACGTATGAAAAGTGTAATAAGCATATTGTATTTCCTACTTTTCTTCCTTTTTCACCTTTGTATGCAAAATTTACGGTAAAAACTGAATGTAAACGCTCTTGGGTATGAGATACCCTGCGCGTGAAATTCCGTTCCATTTTTTTATGCGAGAAATGCCGGATTAAGTGCTTGGACGAAAAATAGTTTATTACACAAAAACTGATTCTTGATATGCATCATAAATATCATGTTTCTCATTAGAGTTGCTCATAAAATTACTGCATCATCAAAAAAATAAACTCCTAAGAGATACACTATAACAACAAATATTGTAATAGATTAACCAAACGCGATTCCTTTTTAAAATGTTTACGTATAACAAGTACAATAAATTAAATTTAAAACTCTTAAAACTCAAAGTATTTCTAAACACACCAAAAAAAGGAAATGAATACTAAACAATTCCCTTAGCGACGAGTAACTCATTATTTAAATAAAACCCGTAAAACGTATTTCGTTTTGAAAGTCGATCCATAATATATAAGAGCAACAACAATTTTCACGATAATTAGGATTCATTGTATCCAAGTGAATAGGGATTTGAAAGGTAAAAAGAAATTGCATGACACGCGTTATTCAATTTAATCATTCATCTCATTCTAAAAAAAGCTCCACAGAAGAGCTGTCACATTCTATTCAAATCCGGGAGGACAATGAGGATTGAATGAGGTGCCTTTATTTGAACTTCAGGAACATGTGGGGACAGCATGAATAACCTGAAGTAACACATATTTATACATACTCTTAATAAGAAATCTATTCATTCAGTGTTGGCTTACTTCCCAAAATTTCAATTGAATCAATCTTTCAATGGGAAATGATTTGATAAAGGGAAATATTATAGAATTATGGAATGTTTCTGGAAAAAAAAGCTGAATTTTTAGCGGGATATTAATTTTTCTTTTTATTACTTTCTTCTTGCGCTTATTCTTTAATTTTTTTGCCAAATTCTATGACGGCAAACCAAATTATTGATTAATCAGCACCAACTTTCTCCTGTAATTTTGTCTTCTGTTATATACACCACAATATCTTTACTAACATCTTGAAAGTGTAAGATTTTTTTTAAATAAATAAGAATTTCTTTTCAGGTTAATGCAGATGCATATAATTTAACAGGGTTTATAAGCATTCATATCACATTTCAAATCTAATGAAGTTATGTAAGTATCAAAACTCTGTTAAAGCTATATATTTGGAATTGTGAACTTTTTCTCACTATGAGTATGCAATAAATCGAATTAAATAAAAAAAATCTTCCGATATTATATATTTATAATTCAAACCGATGAATATCGTGAAACCCTGGTGGCATAATTAAGAGTTTCATGCCTTGGAAGAAGCAAAGTGCACCAAAAATCATCGTGTGAAACGATGGATACTTTTTAAAGTTAAATGTATGTAGGTTTCAGTTTAGTGGTGGATCCAAGTTTGGAAAAAAAAGTAGTACGTTAAGTAAAATTTCAACAATTTCATCGAGTTATTGAACTAGAAAAAAAATACTAAACTTTATTATTTTATAATAAGTATTGCGCAAATAGTACGTATGCTAGCATTCATAATTACGTAATCTAGTATTCTATCATATAATTCTTTGTGAATGTGCTAATTCAAGTGACCCTTCCAGCTCATTCCATAATGTTCTTTATCCGAAAATATCAATTAAATTTGAGTCGTCCACATTAAAGCATGACTAATAAAAACCTGTGGACTTCCAAAACACTGCTTGCCATCCTCAAATTTTCAAGGAAACATCCAATAAGTGGAAAATTTGCATATTGAAGAGACATGCAAATCATATACGCTAGTGGTGCAAAACGCAAGTGCAATATAAAGGGAACACAGAAAGCTTTAAATTCTAGAATTCTGTTTCATAAATATTTTTGAGATTCAATATGCCCTGTTCAAAGAATACGCGCATAAATCTGTCGAGAGCTCAAACGTCCTCCCGTTGGCGTGGTGTGGTAGTTAGGAGAGGAGTGCCAGCTCAAGTGTCATCTTCGTCACTTCACCATGGTTTAAAATTACGAGGTCCGTCGCCGAAATCCCTCGTGTATATAGCTGAACAGTGCGACGTTAATATCCACTCACTTACTCAAAGAATACGGGAATGAGTTGAGAATTTTTCTGAGTTTGAAATAAGAATACTTGTGACTTGTAGGAATTGCAGATTATTCTTCAGAGAAATTGAGGTTTACATTGACCATCAAGCTATAGTTGTAGGAGTATAGAATTGATGAAAGGTGGTTCGACCTATGAGAAAGATTGCACCATCCTTGTCACACCATTAAGTGTAAGGATAAGCATATTGTGTGCATGGTAAAAGTGGAACGTATTACAACTTTAAGAACCCAGTCCGAGACTTAGAGCCTCTCACATAACAATCTGGAACAGCCGATATGATTTGATGTCGTCTGGAACAAAGGGGGATTTCAGCAAGACGTTCATTGTTACGATTGCCTATGGCTGTGCACCATAGGAATATGCAAGAGAAAAAGGACATTGAATGCCTGATATGAACAAACGAATGGAATGACTGATGTTTTCATAGAATAAGCGTCATGTTTCTGCCTACAACACTGCAATAGTCGTATTCAAATTTGGAGGCACTGTAAAAAGAGATAGTTTGACTTTATGCATTGTAATGCGATCCTTCATCTAGTACCTTTGAGTATCTCGTATCATCTAGTATCTTCTTGAGTACCTTTGAGGTTTACTTTCCCAAATACTAATACACCATTTCCAGGACACTTAAAAAATCCCCACTATATATCCAAAGTTTTGAAGCCTGTTGTCTTCCCTTCACTTCAAAACTTGTGGTCAATTTTCAACTAGCCAATGAGATATCGCACGTGGTGACAACGTTTCAACAAACTTCATTGCTTATCGGGTTGTACTGCCGCATTGCACCACCGATTTTTCCTGACCAGCCGCTAATCCAACACATGTGGCAGATGATTGGCAAATGAACATTGGCTGATGATGATTGGGAAATGGCGACCTACACTTTTACACTAAATGAACATTGATAACTTGCGGAGAGAGAGAGTGAGAAAATATTAACGTCGCACTGATCAGCAACACGAGGGCTTTTGGCGACGGTCCGCGTAATTTTGAACCAGATAACCTGCGGAAGCAGCACATACTGACGCCTTCCCCGAACACATTCCAAACCTCTTTCTTTCAGTGCCTAGCCTAATGCCATAGTTAAAGATTGTCATGATGAAATTGCACAAAATATTGATTTTTTCGTGTTCTATAAGTTAAACCGAGCGGTAATATCAATCATTTAATTTTGATATTTTATTTTTTTTCATACTATTGTCGCGTCCCTGTGGACTCGAATGTTGAAGGGTTCGAGTAAAGATCAGCCATTGTATTACTGTGCCGGCTCTATCCGTGATCTTCTCACTAACAGTCTTCTTGGGGAATTTTTGGTCCCTAAAATTTTTTTTATTAGAATACTTCCTCCGAAGAAGAGAGCGTGAGAATGCAAATTATGACTACTATATAATGTCTAGGCTTTCAAGTTAGAATGAGAGAGAGATAGGATAGACTGTTAGTGTGGCAGTGATTAATTAAATTGAATATAAGGCACGGATATTTAGTAATTGATAATTGTATCACTTAATGTGTTATATGTTACTTGAGATTGAATCTAGATTAGATGGCTAAGAAGTCAGAGCTGTTGAATTAAATAAGTGTACTAAGTATTTAAAGTCTTCGCATATTTCACGTACCTCGTCAATTGTTTTCATATTTATTAATTAGATGCATCACTTAACATGGGTTGATCAAACGTGTGTGGTGGTTTCTGTTGTAAATAAATTAAGTGTCTTAGAACATGGCTAGCTTCCTTCCATTTCTTCCTTCAGGCGCGTAAGCAAGACCATTACAATACCAACAAACTTTTATTGGTTATTTCTCTTAATAACTTTAGACAATCTAAGGGGAGAATGCACTTATAACACTAAACCCGAGGAGCAATCAAGGCTATTTAATTAAAACATCATAGAAATAAGGAAACTTATCTTAAACCTTGAGCGCTCTTCTCTCCACTATTTGGCAAATCTTTGGGTATCTTCCAACTCCACTAAGGTATAAGACCTTCGGTCGCTATCTTATTCCCACTTCTATATCAACTTTAAACCCTCAACGCGCCTACTCTACTACTAACACTTAAATAGAAGTCTTAATTTACATAAATCGCGTCTCCTTTACAAGCGGTTTTCAACTGAAATCACATTTAAAAAGATTATTTTACCCAAGAGGAATATTAGTAGAATCGAGGATAGACCCCTTACACTATAACTTAAGTTTTAATATATCTTGTTCTTCACGGTGCTGCATTTTTGATAACTCGGATTGTATTTAAAAGCGTTTTCAAAAAAATCTCGTATGCATAGAATCGCATTTCCAAAGTTATGTTAATACCTTACGAATTATAGGCTAAAGTCTCTATGAGAATTGTCTATTCCGTAATATCAAAAAGTACCTTTCTCTTTTGTAATTTGTGAGTCATTTGTAGTTTAATAAGACATTTTCCCAAAAAAATTTAGTACACTGCAAAAAATGCACGTAAGTTTTTGTATTAATTCATTATCCATCGTACATTTTTATTAGAATAAAGAAAAAGGACATCAAGAATATTCTATAGTGTGTGATTATTCAAATATGTGTATAATTTATAAAATTTTAATTAAACTCGTCGGAGTGAAATATGTTATTCTGTCGCCTTTCTTTTTAATATTTTAAATCTAATTCACGGTAAATCTGGAGTAAAAATGAAGCGAGAATATTAAAACAATATGTTTTATTCCACGTAATTCCGATCACACATTGAAAACTCTTCATATAATGACTTAAAATACTACATGTTGAATTATTCTCATCGCTTATTCATCTCTAGTCTCTCTGTAGATCCATTTCATGTTTTTATTTCGATTATTCAAGCGAGCCAATGCTGGATGTCTTTGTCGTTTTTTATAGCACGTGAATATTGATGCCGTTGACCTAGATTAACCTTGTTGAACGATGAAGCCCTCTTAATAATTAAAGATGCTTATAATATCCAGTCATTTTTACTTATTCTTTTTGAAAGAATGTTGCAGGCCTCTCACTGCAATTATAATGAGATTTTTTTTACCTTATTCATTGTTTTTAATAGAAGAATCTCGAAGCCTGGAGTGCACGCTACGACAAATCTTATCCTCATTATCTGAATCCAGTCTCACATGGAAGGTTAGAGATGTGTATTTACATACAGGATGAAAATAGCACCACCTACTATGCAAGTGAAGCACTTGTTTCGTGACTTCCCACTGGAAAAATCCCATATTCGCCAGATGCTCCTAAATTGTATGGTTTAAACGTAATCTTCGAAGTTGCTTAGGTAAAAATATTTACTCAAAAAAGCATATACGATCCAACTGATCAATAGTATCCATGATTTCGTGAAACTTATTCGAACTCGAGTTAGAAAAGATAAATCTCTCTTCTCTCTCTTTTCCTTCTTAAAAGAATATAATTTGTTACATTATTTATATAGTTATTTTTCTTAATTTACCATGAAAACTTATTAGAACAATATCCTAATTTATTCTCACGTGCTTTAAAAACTTGGATTTAAAGTCAATACTTTCACGTGTATGTGTTTGTGTGTATGTTTTTGTGTGTGTATGTGTATATTTGTGTAAGTGAGGGAAGTATGTTAGTTGTATGCTAGTATCATTTCAAATTTGTGGTTTTAGTAGGTAAATACCTTGAATGTAAGAAAGAAAGAAAATAAAGAATTACATTTTTCAAACAATAACAGAATTATTAGAATTTTTGAAAATATATCCAATTAAACAACTTTAAAATTAGAGTATGATACAATATCCGTAGTTTCACTGAATAATAATACTAACTCATAAAATAAAATGAATTCATTGAGTAAAGAGCAAAAATTCTAAATCAATGATTTTTTCATTACCTCGCACCATTTACCCAAATACATCAAATTTACTCAAGCGATTCTTTTAGCAGCCATTCATAATTAATTTAAAGTTTAATTCTTTACTTGATGGCTTCTGGCAGCTAGATTAATGACTCAGAAATACTCTAATAGTATTATTGTATACATTATAAATCGATTTTATGGAAGTTTTATCAAGCTGTACAACAAACACATTATCAACAGCAACTTAAAAATAATTATTAGTATATTTTTGTAAAGAGTTCTCAAGCGCATTTCCCTTAACTAACATCTGTAGCTACTTTACTACGATATATGATATGGGAACTTTGTCTTATGAAAGAATCCAGCTATATGCAAATGAGCACTACTATTTAAATAGGTATAGTTAGAGATTGCAATACCAGTACACCGAATGCCAGTATTTTGAGTCATTTGTACAATTTTGTAAAAACGTTATTCACAAGTATAAATACCGTTTTTTCGGTATTTACTAGAAATTTCTTACATTGTCTCCATTATATGTTCAAATATCACCAACACATACATAGCAAAATAGTATGCGTTTTTGTTTTCATGTCTCTGGTGACGGGAGAAATTAATTAGACTGGGAATTTAAAGTTGCATCGTACAATCAATAGAAGTGATAAAGTATGTGAATCATCCAAGGAAGCGTGCCAAAACTATCCTATTACAGCTCAGAATGATACTGCACACGCGCAGGATTCGTAGTCTGATGTTCGTCTCTGTGAAAACAAGGTTGTTAGTTGTGAAGAAAGTGTGTAATATTTCGATATTTTTTAAATTGGTGAGTTTGTTATTCACATTGTATTTGCATATAATACAGTACAATTGATGCCTTATTTTTTTAAGATCACATTTTAAAAATATGTAATAGTACCATAGAGTGAATAGTGATATATTTACACTTTTTCGTGATTTAAATAAATAAGATGTTCCTTTACTTTATACGACCGGTATTAAAACCGGTATCCCAATATTAAGATCTAAAAAACACCGAATACCGACATTAAACTTTTGGTCCGATATTGCAATCCCTAGTTGTAGTGAATAAAAGGAAGGAGAAAGAGAGATTTAAGGAACTATATATATATATATATATATATATATATATATATATATATATAAGGCGACGTAGAAGAGAGCATTACTGAGGTCAAATCAACTTAAAACAAGCTGAAATTCAGTGACCGTCTGCCTAAATAGAATCCTATTATTAGAATTCTACTGTTGAGAGCTCGCAAGTTAAATAGAAATTGTTTAATTCTTATTGGTTAGATTCGTAAATTTATATTATTTATTTATTTTTCTGTTGATTATTCAAAGTTTGAATACACATTACAGTGATGTTTTATTAAGGAGTCTTATAATCCACAAAGCGAATATTTGTGTGTCGAATTTTTTATTTATTTCATTTTATTATAAATACATAGGGATTGACAAAAATAACTTAGCTTATACTTTTAACTAACCATTTTGTCCTAATACTTTCAAGTGTTTATTTTTACTGAATGTCTTGTGACCACAGTAGCCGAGTGGTCTAGGCATCGGATCGTGGCTAGCATGCCATGAGTTTGATCCCAGTACTACTGAAGACCCGCTGTGTAGGGAAGCGATGCACGTAAAATCGGTCGAGAGCTCAAACGTCCTCCCGTTGGTGTGGCGGGGTGTAATAGTTAGGAGGGGTGGGTGCTAGCTCAGGTGTCGTCCGCGTCACTTTACCACGGTTCAAAATTACGCGGACCGTCCACAAAAGCCCTCGTTAGCTGAACAGTGGGACGTTAATATTCACTCACTCACTTACTGAATCTCTTAAGAGAAGTACAAGCTTCATCCGGTATTCGAGAAAATATTTTCAATGAAATATTATTCATGTATGCATCATATGATGCTTCGCTTGGAAAGAAAACTTGTTATCAAGGAGAATATTTCTTGAAAATTTAGGAAGAGTTAATTTAAGAAACTAACGAGATTTTAACCTACTCTGAAACTTGAATCGATTAAACCAAAAAAAAGAACAGAAGACATATTGGAGTTGTTCTTATTGGGAAAGAGCCTTAACGATTGTGTTAATGAGCATCATGAACAAATTTGTGACCTTTTCTTTTATCCAAGATCATACAAAACACTTTACCTTAGAGAGTTACAGTCATCTTGGCATTTTTGAAACATTTATCTCAAGTGATTATTTAATAATTAAAAATTAGACAAAACTAATTTTAATATATACTTCTGAATGAAAATGTTACAAGATTTTGAAATGTATGTTTGTTTTAAAAAAACTCAATGTGTACATATAATACTCTCTCTCTCTCTCTCTTTCTATATATATGTTATCACTAAAGTGCAGGAATCGGTTAATCTGCAGATTAGCTAGGTAATCTGAACATTAACTAAAGAGATCCATTAAAGTGAGGAAAATTGCTTCATTTCTCAAATTACTATGCAATCAGCCCATCACCTAGATATTTTGCTCATTACCTACCAGACATTCGTTTAACAGCACACCAAGTATGGCCACTCATTAAAGGGAAAATAAGATCTTTGGTGGAAGAACAACAACGTTTCATTACGCTAAAACTAAATGTTATTTATTTATTTTTGATACCTAAATAATCAGGTTAAAACCCTTTCCGGACCGGAGAACGGAGAAAGAAACGTTTCCCCAGGCCCCCACTTTCCGAGAGTATACGCACGCATGGGACCGGGTGAATTTCACTGCTAAGCCTAATTTCTTTTAAAAATTCATATAAAATCTTTAATTGAATAAAATACTCTGAAACTTACAATTTACTATCATTGATAATATCTGAATTTACAGTACAAAAATTTTCGCTATATTTTAAAAAAATGAATGATTAAATAAAAAGTACTCTTCATAAATGTCTGATGCCCAATTGACTATAAGCTTTCCATCTTTTTTTTAAAATTTAGTCAAAATATAAACACAAATCCAGAGCGCAATTAAATCACGAGCCTTTAAATCCCCGATTCTCTCGGAAAAAGTTAAACATGTGCAGTTGTTTATATTCATAAATATCCCAGATCTAATTTTTAAAAAAAACTCAAAGCCGAAAGCACATATTGATGTTCAAAGTTTTAACATTATTAAAAAAAAAACGGACCTTAACCACCATCTTCTGCTTTGAAAAAATTGTAGGTTTAAAAACGTTCCAAGCTCAAATCCCACTGGTGTGATCATGGGCCTTTAGAGTAGGAAAAGTGCAACCACATATATGATACTGTGGGCCCTGGAGGAAGAAACGCATGATCACATACATGTGATCATGGTCCTGAACGCGTTAATATAATCGAACAATCAACATATTAATTGTTAAAATCATTTATCAATCATTGAAAAACTACAAAATAAAGAATCAAACAGTTCAAAATACTATAGCAATTAAGAAAACTGACATAATGCTTATACGAGGGCAATTCGGAAAGTAATCTTCAAATCGTTGTAAGAAAACAAACTAGGACACAGAGGAGGGAAATATTTATTTACATACCAAAGGTGCAACTCTTCTCTATTTTCAACATAATCTTGCCCATCATTAAAGCATTTGTGTGTCGTACCGTTTTACCAATTCCTTCTGTATAAAAAGCGGCCACTTGTGATTTAAACTAATGTGTCACAGCGTTTTTAAGTTACATATTGTCAGAAAAATTCTGTTCCCCAAGATACTTCTTCATTGCAATGATCAGATGGTAATCGGATGCGATCCGTACTCATTTCATGCAGCGTTCCACTTCGTGATTTCTCTTGGAGGTTTGTTCTTTTGTCCTTAAACAAGCGTATCCATTGACGCGCTACACCTTCACTCAAAATATTTGACCCGTATACGGCACACAATTCACGATGAATATCCACTGCTGGCAGTTTTTTTCACCCAAAGAAATCTTATCAGTCTTCGCCCCTCACATTTCGCGGGATTTGCTATGGCGGCACACATTTAGTCACGTTATAACTAGCAAACTCTTGGCCCTACAATACTCTCAATCGCTGACTGGAAGCTTACCGAATCAGAGATTGCTCGAGCATTCGATTGAAGGCGCTCCAAACCGCACTACAAGCACTACGCCCAAATGGCGGTTAGTTTACGAATTGCCCTCGTATATTTATTTTTCATTTCATGGGCCTCAATCTGGCACTGCTGATCAGATGGCAATACAGATTCAGCCATCTGCTGATCAGATGGCTTTAATACACAATCAAGCAAACAAAATTCCACTACTATATCGGCATGTGTAAATACACTTTGTGATATTGGAACTTATAACATTTAATTAATTTGTTTCCAGGAAAAACTGGTCACTTTAATAAATTTATTATAAATGAATTCAAGGAGTCTTTTTATAGAATACTTTACTGTCTCTGCCACTCTATCTCTAAAGATATAGGATAAATTATTCAAGAATGAATCAACGTATAGTTAAAATTCCTAATAGAAATGAAATGACAGAAATAAACTTTTGAACTTTAACGATACAGGAACCACTAACAGGAAGATTACCTTGTTAAAATGCGGAAACTTTTGATTCCAACTTTAACTAAGAAAATCAATTAATTTATACATTAACGGCTTTCGAGCTGTAACGGTGTATTTTTGTAAGATATATATACATGTGTGTGTGTGTGAGAAAGAGAAATTTAATCAGAGTAACTATTATTAACAAACATAATAGATATTCTAAAATATATTAACCAAATTTAACATTCTACTTTCTTTATTAATTTTGTTTACCTTCGGTATTTCTGTCAGGGAAACAAAAATTGCTCTTAAGAAACTTTATCAATCAAATATTTAATATTTCACAGTATTTTAAATTCAATTTACCTCAGACTCGCTTCAACTTCTTAGAAAACAGCTTATTATAAAACTTCACAAGATAAAAGGAATTTTTTTGTGTGTGAATAAATTTTCTCCATTACTTAGATTCTTTTAAATAAATTCATCCCAAAATACCAAATGTAAAGGTAAAATCATCTATTATCCTTAAAGAATCAATGAAATTCATACCAAAAAAAGTTTACTTCCTTACATTTTCTTCTTTGCTAAAATTTACTTAAAGTAGGATCAGAGAAAAAGCATTGAACCATGTATTCTTAAATTTAAATCAATGATTCAGTAAAGTGGATCAACATATCAATTCGGAATACATTCACACCACTCTAGCGTGGCAACTAAAAGATGCATTCAATTCATGGGATTTCATTCGAGTGGAGGCCCTCGCCTGGAATAACAGAAATAGAAGGATATAAAAAGAGTCTTACAATTTTCTGGGAATGTGATACACAGGAATTGAAAGAAGAGTTGTTAGCTCTTGTATATTTTGTATCATTTTATCGTGATCTGGAGTGAACATGTGTTAGTACAATTATAAACATGATTAATGATTAAAATCAGTTCCTCGAGCTAAAAAATATTTACCTTCTTAGCTTAGGTTTATTAAGGTATCCGATTACTTGCGACAACGTTTTTTTAAAAAAAATGGAGGTATGGTGATTTTTTGTTGGCCTTAGATTTGTTTTGTACATTTTAAGAAAAATATGCTAAAATTTTTTAAGAAGAGAAAAAAAAGTTATTATTACTCTCTAAAATGGGTAAAAATTAACAAAAAATAACATAAATACGGCTCATTCTGTACCAAAAGTTTATAAACAAATTTTCCATTTCTTGATTCTGATGTGTTGCTATTTCATTCATTTTTGAAATGACCTTCAGATAAGAGATATTTTAATTTTTACAATAACTAGAGTACTTTATCTTTGTTATTATATGAAATTGCTTTAAAAAACAGTGATTATATTCACACAAGGGGTTGTAAATTTTGTAATAAAGCAGTGATTGATAAATCTGAAGATTAAAACACTTCTTTTATACAAAACTTCTTTTATACACTTCTTATTATACAAAACATACACAAAAAATTTCAGCTAATTATTTTCAAAACCTTTCCAGCAATCGCTGGCCTCGTTTGAATATTTTCATACAAACACATTTCGAGTAAAACGCGTTTTAAAGTATGAGATATATATCTTACTTAAAATAATAGCATCAACTTTTACTAAAACACTTGTAGTTTTTGTTCTAGTGAACAGAAAATAATAAACTTGGTATTTTTATAAAGCTAATAAAATGACCTATAAAATAAAATCATAAAATTTTTTTGTCAGTCTGTGGCAGATTTCACAATTTTAGGGTAGTTGGATACCTTAACATAGAATATAATAAAGCTACACGAGACTATTGATGGCGGCCTCGTAATTTTACTCTACAGTTTAGCGATGAGGACAGCACTTATAAAACCAACACCTTTCCCTAATTCCAGACCACGCCAACAAAAGGACTTGAACCTCGACAGATTTAAAAGGTATAGCTCCTCTATACGGCGTATCTTCAATGGCAGCAAATATCTTTACCAACTACTTCACAGAAACAACGCCGACCACAAGTTCATGACTATGACTATTCGGTGAACCCCGACTTCTGTTTTCCTAACCCTAATACAGGAGTGGCCATTAAGTCGATCACGATCGACGGGTGGACCACCAAGCCCTTTTGGAGTTACCACCTAAAGATTAGCAGCTAGTAATTATACACCTGAATATCCGAGATTGGTTGTCATTATGCAGACAGTCTTCTACTGACTATAACTACGAGAACGAACTTTACATGAAAAGTTTTATTTTCGTTAATGTATTTTGAATTCTTTGATAATAAATGCATCATTTGATATTATAATATTTATGACTTTTATTATTATTATGTTTGTATCTCGCGTTTTGCTTTAATCGCGATTTTAAAAGTGTGAGTTTTTATTTTTTATTTTACTGATGTAGATAAGTATACGTGTTTCCGTATTTGTTTTTTATTAAGTTGTAATAAATATTGAAGACTTTTTTCTTACTTTTCCATACCAAGGTAAACCGCGATACCTTGAAAAAAATACCTCGTACCCTGGAAAGTTTTTGTGTGCCCCCTGCCCCCAAATAATAATTATTAACAATATCTATATATATAAAGGAGAAAAGTGACTCACTCACTCACTGACTAATCACGATATCTCCCCCGGAACTATTCAACTTACAAACTTGAAATTTGCTGGACATGTTCCTTTCATAGAGTAGAGATCCTCTAAGAACGGATTTTTTGCGAAATTCGAACCGTAAGGGGCGTTACGGGGGTTAAGGGGCGTTATAAATAATTGTGTCCATTTTTAAACTACTCAACGTACAATCTTGAAATTGGGTCAGCAGATTCCTTTCATAGAGTAGAGATCCGCTAAAATCAGAGTTTGGTGAAAATAGCCCCCCAAGTGGCGTTGTGGGGGATTGAGGGGCGTAATAAATAAATATTTTCGTTTTCAAACTACTTGACCTACATGCCTGAAAACTGGTTGGCATGTTTCTTTCATGGAGTAAATATCCGCTACAAAATGGATTTTGGAAAAATTGACCCCCACGGGGTTTTGCGGGGGTTAAGGGGAGATATAAATAATTATTCCTATTTTTAAACTATTAGACGCACAGTCGTAAAATTTGGTAAGAAGATTCATCTCATAAGATAGAGATACGCTATACAAAATGCGTTTCGTGAAAATTGACCCCCAAGTGGCGTTGCGGGGCTTAAGGGGCGTTATAGATAATTATTTCCATTTTTAAACTACTGAACGTACAGTCTTGAAATATGATAATCAGAATCCTTTAATGGATTTAAGATCCCCTATGTAATGTGTTTTGGGAAAATCGACCCCTAGGTGGCGTTGCGGGGCCTCAGGGGGCGTTACAGATAATATTTTCCCATTTTTAATTTATTAGACGCACAGTCTTCAAATCTGGTAAGCAGATTTTTTCATAAAGTACAGTTCCCCTACAAAATGGATTTTATGAAAGCAGACTCCCAAGTGGCGTTGGGGGGCTCTAGAGGCGTTATAGATAATTATCCCCATTTTTAAACTATTAGACGTACAGTCTTGAAATTTGGTAAGCAAATTCCTTTCGTAGAGTAGAGAACCGCTACAAAATAAGTTTCTCGAAAATCAACCACCAAGTTTCATTTCCGGAGTTTAAGGGGCGTAATCGATGACTATTTCCTTTTTTAAAGTATTATATCTACCTGCTTGAAAATTGGCATGCATGTTCCTTTCATGGAATAGAGTTCCTCTAATAAAGAGTAAAACGAAAATCGACCCCCAAGGAGGGTTGCGAGGGGTCAAGAGGAGTTATAGAAAAAAATTCCTGTTTTTGAATTGTTAGACCCATATACTTTAAATTTGTTAAGCATGTTTCTTTTGTTGAACAGTGTTCCAATAAGAATGTATTTTACGGAAATAAACTCCTGGGGGGAGCAGAGGGTTACTCGGGCGTACTGACAAAAAAAAATCCTTTTTTCGAACTACAAGGACTATGATAATGAAATTTGGTTTGCATTTTTCTTTTGTTGAATTGAAATCCGCTAAGAACGGTTATTTTGGAAAACCACTCTCAACGGGATTACGGGGGTATTGATAGTAAAAAAAAAATTTTCTGTTAGATTTAGACTAGAAATTTGGCTTACGTGTTTATTTTACGGAGTAGAGATCCACCACAAAAATTGGTTTTGCGAAAATCCACTTCGTTAAGGGGTTAAAAAAGTGCAAACATCATTCCATACTTCAATTTTATAGAAAATACAAATTAGAGAGAGATGAGTTCTGCCCCCCCCCATCCTTTTTCAAGAGGCGACAGTTACAGGTATATGTATATTCTTCAATACAATCGAGTTCTTAATGCTAGGACTTAGATATCAATAACTTATATATATATGAAATACCCAGCTAAGTGGGTGGGTAACGGCAAGTATTATATAATTGCGAAAAATTCAGTTTGAATAAAATTAGTTTTAAATTTACTCGAATAAAAAAATGCCTTAATAATTTGAAATTCGTGGAGATGACCTAGGATTTAAATATTTACAAAAACTAAATTCTTATTTGGAAATTTTTTTAAGTGTCTATAAAAATGCTAAATTCGAATACTCATAAGTCATTTGACAGTTAAAATATTACAAAAGAAGAAATATACATTTTTTTAAAAATTCCTATTAATTTAATTATTAATTTATTTTGACCTATTAATTTTTTATGCCACTTGTCCTATATTTCAAGTGAAACTTTGCTAAAAAGACAAATATGTTTTCTAGTCTGTTAAGACGGAATGTACCCTTTAGTTGCCTTATTGTTCTTTTTACACACTCACAATCCATTTTATAAAAAGAAAAATATATCTGATTTATACTCAGACAGCTTACAATTAAAAGATCCTCTAAGCATCATTAGTCGTTTAAGTAAAGAGCGTTATATATATATGTGTGACTTTTTCCATTAAAAATATCGTAATAGTTATAATTAACCTATTATTAACGTGATTATAAGTCATTTACTCTAAATATATCTGTTCTGAAGAAATATGAGGAAGTGGTACTTATTGTAAGAACTCGTTTCATGCTACGAAAAAAACCATATTGTTTACCTTAAAAAAATTAGGGGTTCGTTCCGTCATTTCCTTGAATCATACGAAACAAAAATAAAAGAGTTTAAAAAATTGCACTAAATCGTTTTTGATTAACAACAAAAACGTTTTGCTTCGTAAATTCCCTTTGAGAGCTTGAAAGAAATTCTCATAAAACTTAAAGTTGTTTTCAAAAATTGGAATCCCTTTTACTTTATTGGAAAGCAATAGAAGTAGGGGCTTTTATAACTATATGATATAACGGTCCGCACCTTTTGGTGACTTTTAGTTTACTTTCATCGGAAGAATCAGTCTTTGCAATACATCTTACTTAATGTAGTGAAGTATTTTCAACAATTCTTATGTAGTTCCTTATTGTAATTTTTTTTCTTTTCGGAAAATATAATCAGTTATTAAATTTTGCGACTGCGATTCTACTAACTGTTTATGTATAGTTCGTGATTAAAAAACATTCAGCTCTACAGATCACATTTTAATTTGAAGGCTCATTCTAAATCGATGTCATTAAGAAGAAAATGATTTTCTACTTTGCTACGAAGCTGAAGACCCTTTCGAATAAATTTTTCAGTGAAGGTTGATTTTTTTTCATATTATTATCGCCTTTTCGGCCAGCAACACCTAAAATTAGATACTGAAACAAGCAATGTATGTTGTTTTCTCCGTAGTAATACTCTCCTTGGGGAAAATTGAGTTTTACAGGAAAGATAACTCCAGCATGAACTAGAAAAAGATTATGGCAATATTAAAAGATGAGGACAGGGTTACCAAATTGAAGACTTTATTGTCCTTGCCGACAGATTTAGCTACAAATTTGGCAAAATATTACACCGCCAAGGAATTAACGAGAACTCTGGGGTCGACCCTTCTAGAAATTTCCATGAGGCTATATAAAAGTCGATGGAGCTTAGAAGTGTCAGTCAGTCGAGTTCAGAATCAGTTACTGCGTGGCCATTGATAAGACAGGAAGACTTTATCCTGTTAACTGAATGGTTATAGAAAGCCGTTTCTAGAATGCTGTAAAGCTTACTTATAACGAGTGCCATTTTTCATAACTGTAAATAATCTGTTTTTATATTTCTTTGTGTATATACGTCACTTTGTCTTAGTGTAGTCATTTTTTCGTCATTGTCCATTTATAAATTTGCTATTATCCAATTGATTGGAGTCATCTACCATTTTTTCATCCACGGAAATTTGCAACAATATACAGTGGCGGTCAAAACTGTAGACACCTTTTAAATTTGTCATGTTTTTTTTAAGTTTGTATGCTTATAGAAAATGTTGCGTCGCACAAAATGCAAAGTCTTTTATATAATTTTAAATATAATTTAATACTACATTCCATGCAAAAAACAAAATTCAAATATTTGCAACGCAAAAACAGTTATGTAGCAATAACTATCGATATACATTAGATATATACTGATGATAACATTGCGTTATCAGTTTTTAGTGGGGTAATGTTTATTTTTATTGCAGCTTCGCATCGATGTTTCATTCAGCTGAAAATAGTTTTAAACTCTTCCTTCGTTTTTACATGATGCTAGGAAACAATTATAGCCTCAATTTGGTCATTTTTATTTCATGGATATATCATTCGGACACGAGTTTTAAAAAGGTGCCACAAGTTTTCGATCGGATGGAGGTCAGGACTGTTTTCTGACCAGGACAACAATGATATTTAGTAAAGAAGCAATGGTATCAAATAAAAGAGTAGAGTGAACCCCTAGATAGAGAAAGGGGTCTTTCCTATGTTAAAAGTGCAAGACAGGTGGGTGGTTCAGTGACTGCATTTGGGGATTGAAAGTTTGGTATAACTTGTCAGGAGACACACACACAAATTTAATAAAAAACAAAGCAGGTACAACAAGGTACACTACATCTGTTGCTGACAGAAGAACAAAATGCTATGTCTCCAAGATTAAAAAATGTCATCCTCAGTCAACAGAATTTATCTGAATGGTGCTGGTGTAGCTGTCAGTTCAAAAATAATCAGAAGAGTAGCACGCAGATGTTAGACTAAGAGGTAGAATTCCACGAAAAAAACCTTACCTCAATTACAGCAGCACTAAAAAAGACTACAATAGTCAAAAAAACACGTTATTGAACAAATGATTAGTGGTCATAAGTTATATGTAGCAATGAAACTGAGATATCGTTATTTGGCAGTGATGGCCGAAAATATGAAAGATGTATAATATGAGAAATACTACAATCTGACTGCTTATATGCAACTGGGAAATACCCACTTAGTTTTTTTTTAAATTTCGTTATACAAATCAGCAGATGGTATTGGTCGCCTTCATGTCATCGATGGGACACTGAATGTCAGAAAATACATTGACAGCATTCTAGAACCCGAACTTCTACCTTCTCTCAAGGATTTATTTACTAACAAAGCTTCATTTATTTTTCAGCAAGATTATACTCCTTACCACACAATAAAGTAATAAAAAAAACTATTATCTTTCTAAGATCATTGAGTTGTTGAGCTGACCAGGAAACAGTCCTGGTCTCAATTCTATTGAAAACTTGTGGCACCGTTTGAAAACTCTTGTCCGAATGAGGTACTCATGAAATTAAAAAGAACTAATTAGACTATAATTGTTTCTTGGCATCATGTGAAAACGAAGGAAGAGTTTAAAACTATTTTCAGCTAAATGAAATATCGATGTGAAGCTGTAATAAAAAATAAAGGATACCGCACTAAGAACTGATAACGCACTGCTATTACCAGTATATATATCTAATGTATATCGATAGTTATTGCTACATAACGTTTTTTGCGTTTCAAACATTTGAAATATTTTTGGTATTGAACTCTCTGTAAAATGATATAAAAGACTTTGCATTTTGTGAGACATAGAATATTCTATAAACATATAATTTTAAAAAAGCATAACCATTTTAGCAAAGTGTCCCCAATTTTGGCCACCACTGTATGCTGATGATATTCGTTAGTGGAATAAATGAAGTGAGCTTTATGAATTCCACAATTTTTGGAAAAAAATTTACATATATGCGGACTCCCTAAGCGAAGATATAGTATATTTCAGTTGTTTCTTTTTGTGAACTAATTTCGCATTACTTATTACTGCATTATTTATTTTACTTTTCGATTTAAAATGCATTTAAAAATCGGTGCAGTACTTAAAATTCTTTTTTTAATAAAATATTATTCGTATCTATTAGGTTATCAAATAGCAATACAATAATGATATTCAATGTCCTCAGAAAAATTACGAGATGTTAAAGTAATTTTATATTTCTTTTGAATTTTAACTGGTATTAAATGAGGACTATATCAATTTAGCAAAGTAACAAATTACTAAGCCATCTCCGTTACTTCATATCTGACATTTCAAAGATATATTTCATTATAAATAGTAGCTAATTAATTTAAAAGCGAGGAATAATTTTAGATTCCCATCATACTTATAATTAGGTTCCTAATGCTTTAGAGAGAGGAAAGATAGACCCTTGATAAAAAGAATTCATTAAGAAAATTCCAAAAAAGCGAGTTATTTCTTTTTTTCTTATGAAACATCTTCAGTATTTTATCAGCCGGAATCTGAAATTACTCACTGAATTATTACTGAAAATCAATTTTGATAGAACTTCTTAAAGCATTAATTAAGAATGATTAAATGACAACTATTTAGGAAACTAGTGAAGAAAATTACTAACATTTATTTTTTATCTACATCTCAGGTCTTGATTAAAGCTTTTAACATTACCTTATAACTTTACGTTACATTTAAACTTAATCGAATAAATATGTCTCCGAATTATCAAATTAATTTTGTAAATATTCAGTCTCCTCTCGTGTTTTGTAGGCTGCGGTAGCCTAGTAGTCTAGGACGTGGGACGTGTCATGAGTTCGAACCCAGTACCACTGAAGACCCGCCGTACAGAGGAGCGATGCACATCTCGAAATTTCTCTCGTTGGTGTGATAGTTAGGAGAGGGGGTTCTAGCTCAGGTGTCGTCCGCGTCACTTGACCATGGTTCAAAATTACGACGTCCGCCCTTCAAAACCTAGTGTATAGCTGAACAGCGTGACGTTAATATTCACTCAGTCTCTTGTGTTTTTTATTTTTCGAGTATGCAACTTTATAAACTGAAATATTAGCAAAAATGATAATGGGTTGAAAAATATTGTATGTACATTTCTATATGTTGTTTCACAAAATTTGACATTTTAAGGAGGTATCATAAAATTGATGATTCAGATTAAAACACTATTTTAATTGTGACCAATCTTTTCTTGAATTCTTTATTTAAAAACATTTTTTATAGCACTAGTTATCAAATTCATTGATAAAATTATATTAATTATATATATATAAAGCATATAAAAAACACAATAAGCAAAATGAATTGAAAAACCTGAAATGACACTTTTTATCATTTAATTTAGTTTTGGAGTATATAAAAAAAACTATTTTTCCCAGAGTTATGTTATTTATATATAAAATTTCAGCCATTTGCTGAAATTTCTGCATTTTATTTATTAATTAATATTTAATTGTAATCATTCTAAATATTATGTTTTCATATTTCACAGATATTTAATTGAATAAATAAATATATATTCCCATTTATTGTAAAAAATGCTGTGTGTGTATGTGTAAAGGAAAAAAAATATATTAATTCTAAATTCCGAAAGTACATAATTTGTCAAAAAAAAATTCGTTCCCCACTGGATAAAAATTAAATCCTCATTAAAATTGTATTATTTTTCAGTAACAATGCATAAGGCTTCTTTCTCACACGTTCGCATACACATGTACATTATTAAAAAAATATTTTTATCAGCTGCAAATATTCAGACTAATTATTTTTTTTATCTGCCATTCCTAAAATAAATTTGTAGTGTGATTTTGTGGTATTTCTTCGTTAATTATAAGTATATCAATGGGGGGAGGGGGAGAATTAATTACATCCAGAAACATTTTTTATCTTTCGATTCGTTCGCCTTTTAATTTTAATTAGAACAAAGTTTCATTTCGTGGTAAGATATATATAAATTGTTTCACCAAAAATGTATGATAAAAAATGGATTAGAAAAAGGAAGGCGTTTTCACAATTCTATTTTTAGAATGAGAGAGAGAAAAATTGAAAACGTTTTGCACGCACAAATAATAGATATTGTTTATTAAAACTCTGTTTATTTATATTATTGCAAAGTAATCATTTAATGTATCTTCCATAAAATTAAATAAATATTTATTTTTATTTTATTCTATTATATTCTTTATTTTTGCTAAATACGGTAAGTTAAATTTTAGAGTATGGAGAAATAAAATAATTTTAAAAATACATTTGATTAATTGATCAATTATACTGACGCACGTTTTTCATGGGTTGCACTGTTATCGAAGTTCAATGGAAAGTGTTTTGAGAGAGATGAAGGAAAATAAAGGCTTAGATACAGTCGTTAAAAAAGGGACACGCTTAATAACTTCAACAATTTTTTTCACATACCGATTGAATTAATAATACTGTAGTTGTGAGCAGGATTTCGTTTAATGCATTAATTCATTAACGTAATTAATGTAGTTAAAGAAGCAATAAAATGGGGTTTTATGCACTCTTTTCTGGAAAAAACAAAGCATCATGAAGGAAGTGAATGTTTTAATGGAATTGTATGTTTGTACATCTCATACGCAGATAATAAAATCATAAAAAAATCAAGGTCATAGAGGCCATCCAGGGTTGACGATTACAGCTTGTATGTTCAAATCAGTAGTTGGTGGAACCGCCACTGTTGGTGATACTTGCTTGTATACGCCTCGGGAAAGAGTGATAGAGGTTCCTAATGTCATCGTGTGATACAATCTGTCAGATATTCCCCAATTGTTGCTCCATATCTGAGATATTTTGGGATGCCTGACACTGGCACCTTACCATGTCCCAGACATGTTTTATTGGTGAAAAATCTGATGATCTTGCTGGCCAAGGAAGATTATTAACGGCACGAAGGCAGTCCAGAGATGTGCAAGTGGTACGTAGCGGAATTATCTTGTTGGAAACTGGTCCCCGGAGGACGCGCCATGAAGGGTAATACAGCCGGTCACAGGATGGTATCAACACATCATTAAATTGTTAAAGATGTAGGAAAGATGACTAGAGATGACCTTCTGTCGTATTACATAGTACCTCACATCGTCACTCCAGGGGTTATGGCTGTATGTCTTTGTAAGATAAAGGCTAATTGAGACCGTTGTCCCCAGCCTTTCCACATACGAAATCAATGGTTATCTGCTTCAAGAGCAAAGCGGGATTCATCACTGAACACTATATGATACCATTCTGATTGCAACCATGAGGATCGGGTGTGTCACCACTCCAGACGATTCCGTCGATGTTGCGAGGTCAAAGGCAGTCGCCTTAAAGGCCTCTGGGAGTGTAACCCTGCCTCATTCCCAAGCGCCGTGAACTAGTGGAAGGGAAGAGGTATGGAAGAGGCTGTAGTACGTTGAATAGTAGAGAGTAATACGTTGGATTAGTTCGCATTTATACATCCAGGGCCTTCATTTTGTCGCTAAGTTCTCTGCAGCAACCATTGCTGCCAGCACCTTTGCACAGCTGTGTCTGTACGTTGCAGGTGACGACCTATTGCTCAGTATGACCACCTAGCTTCAGGCATTCTGACAATGTTACCACGTTCGAAGACACTCAGTTGCCAATAAAATCTTTTAAAAAGTCGTGATGACACCATTCGTTTTTTCTCTAGGTAATCATAACGGCGAAAACGAAACAGTATAAATTTCTCGCCTTTAGTATCGGTTTTATACTTCGTGAGTTGCTCAGAAGAAATGCGTGTTACGGCCTCAACTCATGTTCATTGGCCTTGAAAATTTGATAATTTGCATGTTCGATCAAAATGTCTTTGCCTGCAAAATTTCATCTCAATAGAAAAACTCCTTCTTATATAATGCCTCGATTTTTTTTTTTTTTTTTTTTTTTTTTGCAAAAGAGTGCATATTGATAAATTTTGAGTTACTTACGCTTATACAAAAATATATTACAAATTGTTACAATTTATTACAAAAATATATTAACTCTCTACAGGGCTATTTTTTTTCTAGCGATAGTACTATAAAATATTTTAGGGACGAGATTTTTAAGATTCTTTTGCTTAGAGAAAATATGTTTATCATAACCCTCTGTATGCTATTGAAAGGCAATTATATACCCTTTGTTTACTTTTATCCCTCCCGACATGGAATTTTTAAAATATATATTATAAATACTACAACTTTCAAAAGGAATAGTTAATTAGAAACATTTTATATCCTTAGATGATGATGAGGATGAAATTAAGAATTTCTGCATATTATTTTCCATTAAATCTATGAAAAATTCAATGCATAGTAAATGCAACAAATTTATGAAATATTTTTGGAAATACTACAACAGTAAAATGAATTGTTAACTAAATAGACGAAGATGTCTGATAATTGATGGTAGCTATATTTATAGGTAGGTACCCTCTGGTAAAGGGTTAAAACACCTCGCGTTTCAACTTTCTCTTAAATATCATTTACACTTCGAAACATGTACCAAATGCTGTTATTTAGCCATATAATGGATTTCTTTATTGTGATTTTTAATTTGTAAAATAGTTATTATATCTAATTTACTAGATATTCAGGTAATTATTTGACAATTTCAAGCAAGTTAAGATTATTACGTCTCTCAATCAAGTCAAATTTCTACGAGACTAAGGAGAAATGAAAAACTTTTTTAAGTACATTTCTTTTCCCTTTTCCACGCTTTTATATTCCATTAGAATCACAGAAAATTGTATGTAAACATGTAATATTAACCAATGCGTATTAAATAATTTGATACTAAGCATGTTTAATTTTATGAAACTGATAATGGGCAGAATAGTGGAAGTTTACATTTAAAAGGCCTCTGATTGAAATCAAATTAGTTGCTTTCATTAACCCCTTAACTGCCACCGGCGTATATATCCGTCTCGTTCAACCAATGTGTTGAGTACCTCAGACGTATATATACGTCCTGCCAAAATACGATTTCAGGAAAAATTTTCCGAAGAGATTGGAATGGAATAAAATGTCCTTGACAGTGTTTGCGAAGGATTTACAAACTTCACAGCAAAAATTTCTTTTTTTGTGCCTTTTTTATCCCCCCCCCCCCCAAACACGACATACACGTTCCTATGTAAGAAGACAGTACCCCTGGGGTGCGAATCATGGAACTTTTAATCAACAATTCAGGGGTTGAAAGCTCTTCGGTGTAAGTAAGAGTCCTATTAACGTCGCACCGTAAATTAACAAGAAGGCTACTGGAGACGGACCTCGTAATTTTAAACCTCAGTCAAGTGGCAAGGATGACACCCCTCTCTTAACTACTACATCAACAAAAGAACAGAGCCTCGAGACATCTACACGGTGGGTCTTCAATGACATCAGTACTCGAATCTCTGACACTCAGACCACGAATTCGGGGACTATAACCACTTGGCTACTGCGGCCACAAAAAATCTTCAGAAGATACGATTTTTTTTTTTTTTAAAGTACAATTCAGGCAATGAAGGAGAGAGGAAGAAATAGGTATGTGAATGTTTTGATTTTTTAGATTTCCTTAAAGATTGATATTTAAAATTAATTTTGTTACTTTTAGGAAAAGCTAAATAAGGTGCCTTCGATTTTTCATTTAATTTCTTTCTTGTTCTTTGTGTTTTAATCCACTCATTTGTGTATCTATACTTTTTAAGCTTTCGCTTGAATCACACCGCATGTTTTTTTTTTAATTTCATCGTCTATAAATTAGTTATATAAAGTTGTTTTTGTTTGTAAAAAAATAATTAAGATTCAAATATGTTTCTTATTTTATATTTAATTAAGTGACTTTTAAATAATTTACTATAATATAATGACAATTAAAAACTAAAAATAAAATTTACCCTCTTTTACTAGTATAAAAAAAAATAATGAAACGAGAAAAATAAAAAGTATACAAATAAAAGAAAGGAAGTATGATTTACAAAGTTGTTTCTTGCATTTGAAAATTGCAAATTCCATAATTTTATATAAAATTAGACACAGGAAAGCTTTTCTAATATTTTAAAGAACTCATACACACGTTGACGTAAACTATATTTTTATTTAAACAATTTATTTTATTTACGTAATCCAACTTTTTACCTTAATGTAAGGAAACATAATTTCATTTCCTGAAATTAATGACGAAGTTAGTTTCATGTTCCATAAAGAAAAATTCTCATTTAACATTTTTTTTTCTGAAATTACTACTTAAAAAAAAAGATGTTTTGGATTAAATTTTAATTTAATTTTTGTATTTTTAGATACAGTAAAAGCTCTCTGTATCTTTTTAATTAATATCATTCCATTGTGATGGGTCTATCCACGTCAATCTTCTATTAACCCTCTTGGGTAACTTTGGGGCCAGCAATTATTCTATTTCACAGCCTCCTCGGGAAAAACACGAGATAGTGATATGCTAATGAATTCGACTATATAAAGTCTAGATTTAGTAAGAAAGTAGAAGGAGAGAAGGAATTGCCAAACTTGGGTTGTAAGTATCACATACGGATCTCTCCCGCGAGCTTAGCACGTATTAGATAGTAATTGATATCGTTAATCATTGAAATAATCAAAGGGATTATAGTTAGTATCGACCTGAAGTTAGTAAGCGTTCGTCTCCTTTGTCAATTCTGATAGCTGAGATTATTTAGTGGGAATATTAGATTTAAAGGTTAGAATTGAATGTTAGAGTTGTGTATCAGGATTAATCTAGGGAATTGAATAATCACTCCAGGGTTTCTACTTATAGTGTAACTTGTTAATTGTATTTGTGTGTTGTTAATAAATATTTGTAATTATGGCTTTCGTTGGTGATAATATGTTTCCTTCCACACCAGGCGTGTCGGGCAATGGGAACCCAGTCCAAGATAGGACTGGGACACGACAACATAAAATTAGATTTATATCCAATATTTTTTACTAAAATTACTTAATCATTAATAATTTGATATAAAATTTATAGTATATATTTTCAATACTATTTCGCTAATAGAAATGTAAGTTCGCTAAATATTTCTTAGCTGGCCCATCTTGCGGTACATCTTTAATTTGCTTGTAATAATTTCCATTATATGATATACAAGGTGTGACACAAAAAGAATGAGACAAGTGTGTAGCTTGTAAAAAGAGTTGAGTTCAGAACAACTGTTTTGATGACGTCATCCCACACACTTCCTCTATTCATGTGGTCAGTTTCGTCTGAACCGATTAAGCCAGTTGGGTGTACTACGCCATTGAGTGAACACGTGAAACTGCATTCTGCCGGGGAAAAGTCGAATCAACATCAAGTTTCTTGTGAAGAAATCAGCCATGAAATCATTTCAAATATTAACCGAGGCTTATGGAAATGAAACTTTGTCTCGTGCCATTGAATAGTATAAGATATTTTCAGGGGGAAGGGTCAGTGTAAGAGATGATGAACCTGCTGGGCACCCAAGGTCAGCAATTACAAAACAAACTGCCTAAATTCGTGATATGAGTGAGTTCCCACTCACGTAAGTAGTCAGACTTTTAATCAACACTACTACATAGAAGTAATAAAAAGACTTCGTGACAAAAATTAGAAAAAAACTGGCCAGAATTGGGGAGTGATGGATGGCGGTTGCACTAAAGTGATGCATCCGATCACACGGCTCTATCTGTTAAGCAATTTCTGACCAGCAAAAACATTATTGTGATGTAGCATCTTCCTTATTCAACTGATTTGTCTCCATGCGACTTTTTTTATTTTCTACAATTAAATCTTGCTTAAGGGGAACCCATTTTACCTCAGTTAAAGAGGTTCAGGCAAAAATGGAGAATCTCCTAAAAAGGTTCTTCCAAAAACCTCGTTAGAGAACTGTTACTTCAATGACAGCACCAAATGCAGAAATGTGTGAATGCTGAATTTAACTACTTTGAAGGTGGTAATGTCACGGAGAACTCATTCTATACGTACAAGGACTTATTGTACCAGTCTCGTATTTTTATGTCACACCTCGTATAAATTTCTTTTAACTCTTAATTTTTAATTTAACTCCTAATTAACTTTTCCAAATGTATGACACAATTCAATTTATCAATATATGTATTAGTCATATCTCCTGCATCTATTAAATTTATAAGATCTTCAAAATTTAAGCTCTCCAAAAGTTTGTCGACCATTTATAGCAGGTTATAACATCTGAACTCTCTCTCTCTCTCTTTTGCGTCGTACTAATACAATGCATCTTAAAATGTTGAAATTTTTAAGAAGGTTCCATCTTTTCTCTGTTTACATTATGATCAGACTTAATACCTACTTAGGCTTATATAAATATTAGAACTCATTTCTATTGTATTGTGTCTACTAAAGTACTACAATAAGGTAATACGACACTAAGGGAACTTAACGTATTGCCTTCAAAATTTCCCTGTATGTAATTCATGGGAACATACCCATCATCGTGTAAGGAAATCAAGAGTCCCAAAAGAACATCTTTTCATCCTTATTGAGCAGATGAACATATTTTTTTTTTTCATTTTTAAGTGCGTTAGTTGTATTTTATCGCTGTTAAAAGGCATGGAATATTTAACGATGCTTCATGAAATTAAAAGAGTAGTAAAAGTATCATTTGGAGTAAACAAGAGTTGTATTAAGACTAACATTTCCTCCCAAGGGAATGGAGTTATAGCTTTATTAACCAATTAAAGTAATGAGAATATGTAATGAACACATATGTTGAATGGTTATAATTGAATTTCTCATATAAATAGCGTCTTGCAGCTAAAATGGATGAGCGGATCCCCACCAAATTTGATACATGTGTTGCCGCCAAAGCGCAGAAATCAGTTAATCTGCAGATTAGCTAGGTAATCTGCACATTAATGGGGATGATCTTTTAAAGTGCGGAAAGTTGTTTCATTTTTCAAATTACCTACTAATCTTCCAATTATCCAAATAATCTGCATATTACCTACCAGACACTCGCTAATATGCACATTACCTACCAGACACTATTTAATCTATACATTACCTACCAAACACTCGTTAATCTGCACATTACCTACCAGACACTCTTTATAATCTGTACATTACCTACCAGACACTCTCTAATCAGCTCGTTACCTACTAGACACTCGTTAATCTGCACATTATCTACCAGACACTCGTTAATCAGCACATTACCTGCCAGATACTCGTTAATCTGCACATTACCTACCAGACACTTTTTAATCAGCACATTACCCAGTAAACATTCACGCGCGCGCGCGCGTTAAAGTAAAAATACCATCTTTGGGGGAACAACATTAACGTTCATGTGAGCTTAAATTAAGTGTTGCTTATTTATTTATTTTTTGATATCTCAAGAACCAAGTTAATACAATTGAACAATCGACACACTAGTTGGTATAATCAATTGAAAAACTAGAATACGAATAATCAAACGGTTTATCATATTTTTACAGTTTGATCTTCACCGATTAGGATTCGATAATCAATGGCGTAGGGTCTTAGTCGTCTCTGTAATTTAGTGAACTATAAATGCCTTTATTATGGTTGCGATTGCTGTATCGGTATTTTAGGCTATACTTTGTAATATTGGAACGTTTACCATTTAATTTGTTTCCAGAAGATACTAATCCATCGTAGCTAAATTTATGATAAATTTATTCCAAAACAATCATTCGTTGTATACATTTACTGTCTCTTAATATTTAGGATAAATTATTCTTGGATGAGAAAACGTTCAATCAAAAAAATTCCTAACAGAAATGAAATGAGAGAAACAAACTTTTGAGCTTAAATGATATGGAGACCTCTAAAGTTAAGATTACCTAATTAAAATGCGAAAAATTCTCGACTCTGCATTCTAAATCAGTTATTCTGAAAATTAACTAACTAGTCTAGACATAACAACTTTCGATTTTTAACAAAAACATATGGACTATGCACAAGCTGTGCTCAAAGTCCACTAGGCAGCGCTTTGCAAGAAAAAACAGATTTAAAAAAAGAAATGGCCCTCGTAGAATGTATAAACGTTTTTGAGCCTTTATGGATTAGTTTCTGATAATTATGTCGCCGCGCGGCATTAAATAAAGAAAACTAATAACATATTACACCTCTGTTAAATGGGGGGGGGGGGAACGTTCATTTTGCAGAAACAAAAGTACAGATTCCCAAGTGGAGCAGCTGTTAATCGTGTTCAGAAGATAAGTCTACTTTAATTTTAGAAATTATTCTTCAAGATGTGAAAGTTATAAGAATGTTTTTTAATACAAGCGAGCGCTTAAAGCTAGGACTTAAATATCATATTTTAGATATATATGTACATAAAAACAGTATATATGTTCGTACATTATTGTGAAATACCCAACAAAGCGGTAGAGTAGCGGCTAATATTTTTATGTAAGCGTAAGCAACTCGAAATTAACCACAGGAAAAACCCAAAATCTTGCTCTGATTTTAAAAATTCATTATACAATCACAGTTTAATGTAACAATGTAACTTTTATATCACTGGATAGGTCAGTTCTAGTAGTTTTTTTGTGCTATAGAAGACAAGAGTACTCCTTCAATAGGGTCTTGGGAGAACATTTGTAAGGAAGGCACCATTTTCCACCGAAATCGAAATGGCATCGATTCAAGAGACACGTCAATGTGTGCCTTGGTTTCACGAAACGAATTCATCCATAATTGTTCAGCGTAAATTTCGACATTGTTATGGAAATCCTGATGCATTGTTGTTTGGATGTAAAATAAAAAAAACGGTGGTTTGAAATATTTAAAGAAGCAAGCAACGTAACGGAAGACACATTAAAGAACACTTGGTGGTAACTGGAATAACACCTAGATATAGTCTCCGAGCTACCAAGATGTATGTTGCAATTTACTTTTAAAAAATTCACAGAACTTACTACGTATTTAAAAGTAATAAGTCTAATAATAATAGTTTAAGCACGATAAATATTTATATTCTGGGTAAGACTTTTGGTTTACCCTGTATTCTATCATTATACCACATATTTAAGCTATCAAATCATATTTTTTGAATTTTTTTTATTTCACTTACTAAGAGTGTTTTTGGCGTGAAGTTTTTGTTTGTGTAATAATAAACTTCTATTCGCGTTATTACTTTGTTTGACCTTCAATTCTTGATCTTTGAGAGTTAATTTTCTTAGTGCAAATACAATTTATATAAACTACGTGTTAATATTTATATCTAATAGATTTTAAAAGATCCATCAACCATTTCTCATTAACTTTATACAATAATTTCATTTAACATAGGTTCAATTTGCGTGGCTTCATTCGCGATATTTGATGTTTCGAAGCATTATTCTATACTAAATAATAAACACTTAAACTGATAAATGTATTTTTTGAGATAATTTATTTTATGCTAGCAATAAAATCAATATATTTTCATATTTTAAACTCAAAATATGCATCAGTACTGATAACGAAGTGTACAATGATGTCCAAAAGTTAAGCATAAATCGTAAAATGCGAAAAACCTAGAGTAAATATTCGTAAAATTATTCCAAATTCCTTGCGGATATTAATTGGATGAAGAAGAAACATTGGGTTTATGCAAAACTTTTCAGTCGACTACGTCCTGCGCGAAATACTAGTGCATGTCGGAACGCGGAAAAACCGATTCACGCAGAATAGGCAGTTCAGACAAGTTTCATCCAACTGCTGTGCGAAGGAACGTTGTTAACCATCAAACAAGGTGAATGATGGCACAAAGATGCCAATTGGACATGTTTACGAAAGGAAGAATCGTTGGAATACTGGAATCCTCACAATCACAATCCGAAGTTTCTCGAGTTCTGAATGTGGACCAGTCTGTGATCTCAAGACTGTGGCAGAGGTTTCAAAGAACGGGAGATGTAACCCGACAACCAGTATCAGGTCGACCAAGAGTCACAACCCCTCGCCAAGACCGATATCTGGTAATAAGTGCGCGACGTCAGAGGGGCAATACTGCCAGAGCACTGGGTTCGGTGCTCACAGTCGCCGCAAGAATACGAATTTCGAGACAAACTGTTTACAGGAGACTCAATCATGCTGGCTGGCCTGTATACCAGAAGACGAGCAGTTTGCATTCCTCTCACGTCTGCGCATAAACGGGCTCGTTTGAACTGGAGTTTGAAATATCAACATTGGAGTGTGGGAGAGTGGGCCAATGGGATGTTCAGTGACGAGTCCCGGTTTAGTCTGAGTAGTGATTCTCGGCGGGTAACGATATGGAGAGAACGTGGAACACTTGAACCCAAAAACATAACGGAAAGACATCATTTTCCATCAAGGGGAGTAATAGTATGGGCAGGCATCATGATGGACGGCCCACAGACCTCCATTTCTTTGACACGGGGTCTGTGACTGCTCAAAGATACAGAGACGAAGTTCTTGAGCCTTATATTCGCTTGTCACGAGGTGCTGTTGATCCTGACTTCATATTCATGGATGATAATGCGCCATGTCACCGAGCGGTGCTGATTGATGACTTCCTTGAAACGGAAAACATCCAGCGTATGTCGTGACCTGCGAACTCCCCTGATTTGAATGCTATCGAGCATGTATGGGATTTGCTCGGGAGACAAATTGCAGCCCTTTCGCACCCACCAAGCTCCGTTACAGAACTGAAGAGCCAAGATGCTTGGAACCGTTTGAGTCCACAACTCATTCATCATCTCATAGCAAGTATGGTAAATCGCTGTGCAGCTTGCCTGGCTGTCCGAGATGACCACACGCCTTATTAAACTGCAGCTTTAGTATTTTATTTAATGTTTTCTTTCATTTTTTCCTTAAATTGTGAATCCTTGCTATGCTCAGTTTTCTTTCAAACTGCTACTTTGGATAATAAAATTAATTATTATCATTCTTTTGATTTGCTTCCTTATTTTATAACCATTTTACACTCGCATATCACGTTTCTCGCCATTCTGATTTACAGTTCCTTCTTTATTCACATAATTATCAATTATGCTTAACTTTTGGACACCAGTGTAGTTTTGTTTTTCTTAACGCTTTGTCAAATCGCTATAAAGATTATCACTCTATCGACTTTACCATATATTATCTCTAAAGAACCTTAAAATATATATGTTTATTAACAAAATAAATTGTCTGAGATCTATAAGCTACTAAATGTAATCTTGTTTAATAGAAAGACTTAGACTTTATAAATATAACCTGAGAGAATAAGTTATATAAATAGCTTGAATGTATTTACTTATTTATATAATAATTTGTATAGGTTATGTGTAAAACATTTCTTTAAATTCTTGCTTTAGGTGTGATTATATGTAAATTAAACGCTGAATATTTAGTTATCATTGAGTTTTTTTTTAATTTAAATTTTGGCAGTCCATATTGAGGAAGCACAATACTTTGTTACAGAGAAATTACTGGCTTACTCATAAATTTTTTATTTAGTGTGAAAGTCATTTGTCCTTCTTTGCACAAAAACGATTCTTTATCTCGTATATACCTTCATATAAAATTCAAAGAACGTCGTTTAAATACATGTTTTCTAAAGACTTCATTATATTTTATGAACTATTTCCTTTCGTTAGCTAAAGTCATTGAAAATTCCATTTCTTAACTTTTATTATGATGTAAGATATAATTCTGAATTCTTTATTTTTTCTCATTTAAGCTTCCAACTCATAAATAATAGTTTGTTTCTTTTTATCAAAACTTTCCATACAAAATAAACACAAAACTAAACTAATTTTCTTTCCATAAATTATTTATTTAAGCATATCTTTTTGGGACTATATTTCCTCTCTTTTGTGTTGTAAAAAGAAAAATCATTACTTCTCCGTTTCGCTTGCAGAAGAACTTTTTCTCGCAAGATATCCAATCACTGCTTACAAAATATCCCTCGCTTTCCAATTTTTCAAACTCTTTATGTTCCAGAACACCACAAATGCGGAAATCTCAAATTCCTGGACGGAATTTCATTTCGGAATTTAACATTGGAATCGCAAGCTAATGAATAATGCAGGGGACAGTCATTGACGGGAAAAAAGTTCTTCCCTTATCTTCATCAATAACCTGTCAGTCAACACCGGCACGTGATAGAACAAATTCTTTTTAAGAAAACTCAGTATCGTTTGACTAGTCTGTCTCAAGCCCACTGATTGTTTCGTTGTGGGAAAGTAATCTTAGTAGAACTGAAATTTTTTCCCATCCTAGAATTTCTCATCTGTTCTAAGAAAATTTCGTTAGCTCCATGGTTACAGGAAGATAGATTTTTCTTAACTTACTATGTCCAGTGCACAAAACAACAATATGACTTCCTTTTTTTCATCTGATTCTGAACATACTCACATTCATGAATTTTATATTCATACTGAATCCCATTCTCCTTTATTTGTACACACAGGGGTGTTTTTCTCGCTGGGTCTTCATATAAAATTCCACGAATGCTCATCTATGTGAAGTATTTTTCTTAAATAAATTTTTCAATGCGAGTAATCTCTTGAATAAACTTTTCGGGAAAACTGTTTGGAAACTTTAAGCTTATAAAATTGAGTGTATTTCTTTTAGTACACTATATAATTTGTTTTGTTTCGTAAGTTGTGTATGATACATCTTTTGCTCTATCTATTTATTACTTAAAAATTTCGGAGTTGAAAAATTGGTGTAAAGTGTAAAGTAGTAAAGTAATTGTTTTTATGACTAAAAAATCATTATAATACTAATGATAAAATAATTCTGCTGTTAAAGTTTTTAACACACTGGCCTTTACCCACCCGCTTCACTGGTTATTTTATGATGTGTGACTGTATATGTTGTTTTTAAGTTATGGATATATAATCCTAGCGTTCATATTCCAATTGTATTAAAAACCCTTCACACAGCCCTCACGTCTTTATTTAAAAAGGTTTCTTTAGCGGAAATGTATTTTTCGTTTACGCTCTGTAGCTTCCTCTCCCTTGATATTCGATTTCTGTAAAATGCATTCTTAGTGAATCTACTCAACAAAAGAAACTTACGTTACAACTTACAAGTCTGTAGGTCTAATAGTTTAAAAACAGGAATTTATTTTTTTATTTATAATGACCTTGCAATCCCTTTTGAATGTCGATTGCCTCAAAAATCGTTTCAAGTGGATTTATACTGAACGTCTTGTTGTATTGTAATCTATATTTTGGTAAAAGAGAACATTTTAAAAGGGAGTTGAAACGCTTAGGTATTTCCTGGCCACCTATTTTGTCTTTGTTGGTCAATTGTTCTGAAAGCCTTAATGTCTTGAGAAAATTTGTTTACTGTATAGATTTTTAAAATTTTTTAGATACCTTCCTTTCTTTATATTTGTGTATTTCCTCCCTTCCTTTTATTTATATTGTCTCTTTTATGTTTTTTTCATAATTATGTTTTTATTATAATTATTATTTTATAATGTTGTTACCACTTACGTCTGTAAGCCTCATGTTATGCTATGTGGAGCATGGGGAGTATTGCAGATAAATTTATTTTAAAAAAAACATTCCTCAAAATAGAAATGTTTACTTAATGCACCCGTTTCTGTGCCTGAAAGTTGATTTCCGTAAAACTCGTTCTTACCAGATCTCTACTAAAAAAAGTTGAATCTCTGCCAAATTTCAAGTCTATGTACTTTATAGTCCCAGGGATTTCATAATGAGTTAGGATGTGAGTGAATTAGTGAGTGAGTCGGTTTTCTCATTTATATATAATTTACTGCTGGCCATTAAATTTACAACTCTTCGCAGAAAAACAAAGTCAAAAAAGATATTTAGTGTATATATACAGTATGGCATGAAGACAAAATGATTGAATTTACAAACAGTTTGGTGGCTTACAAGGGTATGAAATTAGTAGAAACAGCCGCGACCTATAGCTGATGAAACGACCCTTTCCTGGTTACGCAAGGAGTTGAACTGGGCTTGGATGACAGAAATATGGACAACTCATTCCATGTTGCTTCAAGTCTATGCCCCACTTCATCAACTATATTTGCTGGAAAGAGGTGGCAGCCAAGACCAAATGTTTTAAATGGGTGATAGATCTGGAGACCATGCAAACCAAGATAGCAATCGAATACCCTGTGTATTAAGGAAGGTCAGAAGATGGCATGAAACATATGGTCCTGCATTATGTTGTTGGTAGAGAGCATTTAGTCGATCTCGATTATAGGCCACAATCAAAGGACGTAAGATGTCAGAAATTTACCTATCTGTGTTTAAATTACCGTCGATTCAAACGACAGATGTGTATGTCGTTTAGCCAATGGTTACCCAAACAATTTCATAAAGTGCAGGTCCCCTATGCCCCTATCAAATGCAAGCAGGTGATGAGCTGTCTCTTTGGAGCCTCCAGACACCTATACAGCCATCAGAATACTGGAAGCAAAACCGAGACTTGTCTGAAAAGACGACATTGTGCCAGTCATTTATACAATTTTGTTGTTCGACGCCCCAGAGTCCCCGTCTCTCTCTATGCTCCATTGTCAAGGGAAGACGAAGTAATGGTCTCGATGCTGGCAGTCCACGGTGCTGCTAACATCGTCGCACCCTAAGAACGGATACTGGACGTGCTGGAAACATGCCCCTTTCCTAACTAATGATCCGTGATGCGGTTGTACAGTTTTGCAGAGCTGACTTCACACTATGTCCGTTTTCTCGGTCGTTAGTCATGGGAGGGCGCGGAGGTCCTGCATGCCGTTCAATATGGCCCTTAGCAACTCATTGATTCCCTATTCGTATGACAGTGGTTTGATTTCAATCAGAGAGACGGGTGATATCACGGAATGATGATTCATACTCTCGATATGCAACGATCCTGCTTCTATCGAATTCGCACACTAGCTGATAAGAATTTTTTCTTATTATTCGAGGCATAACACGGTATTCTGAGCAAACTTCGACCTTATGCAAAATGTTTACCAAATGAGAAATACGCACGACTTTTTTCTTTATATAGTGCTTCAGATGTCTTTTTTTCTTCCTACGTCGTCTAACTTGAATGCTAATCATTTGCATATACGAACCTCTTCTTCCTTTCACGTGATTTTAACGTTCGTCAGATCATTCCTTCCTGGTGTTGCAATTTTAGTGGCTAGCAATAAATCATAAGGCCTTAAATATATAAGCATTAGAAGAAACCTTATTTATATCTCTACAATTATGTCATACTTATGCAACTAAAAACAGTTCATAATCATTTATATTTGTGATATTTTTATTTTATTGAATATATGTTAAACCTATTAGTTTTCGAATAAGGTGAATTTTTTCGTCGAAATTCATTTGAATTGTTCTGTCAAAACATTCATCGATAAAAATGAATAAATAAGTCATCTATAAATAAAAGATATACACAGTCTTTTTTTCTAGACAGATAAGTATAATACAGACAAATAAATTGACCAATTTCTATAAATGGACCACAATCACAGAAAAGCTCTGACTCCGTCTCCTCGACAAATAATTTCATTTTCATTTTAAGAAAAAACAAAAAGGATTGTTAAGCCTGCAGCTTCCAAATTCAGAACCTGTAATACTACTATTTGGAGCATTATTTTTAAAATATTTGTTGAGAAAACTGCCAGGAGGCATTCAAAAAGGGAAAAAAAAGCGCTTAACAGTACAATCTGGTAACCTTGCAAATCTCTATTAAAAGTTACCAAAGTTATTTAAGTTACCGAAAATGAGGTATTCAAGAAAACTCTGGAGGTCATAATACATTAACAGAACCAAAGTTGTTTATTTAACCAAAGATGATCCATTTAAATGCATTGTTTCGAATAAATCTGGAGAAAATGAACAATAGCCGCAGTTATATTGGATGTTAAGTGGCTTTCAAAATGAATGTTTTTTACAGACATGTGCCAAAATTTAAATGAACTGAACGTAAAGCTTCAAGGCACAAATAAAACAAATATCGTCATGATGGATCTTATTTTGGAGCTAAACTACATGTTTTCAGAAACGATATTATTGCAAGAAACTGTGAGTACTTCCCAAACACGAAGAAAAAATATCAAAGATTTAGATGTACATGAGAAACCAGAAGAAGGAGAATTTGTTTCCATAATTGAGAAATCCCTTCAATCAAAGAATTTTCAGCGAGATTTTCTCCGTTCAAAGAATTATCGGAAACGCTTAAGTTTATTATGCATTATAACTCAATTGGTTGAAAATTGAAGAATTTGAAATGTAACTGATTGATTTTCAGTCCACAGTTCAATATATAGATTCAAAAATTTATTGAATCCGGGAAACAATTGGAACTGTTAGAAACAGAAATATTAACAAGCAATATAAGTAAAATTGCAAGTAACAAAATTTTGGAAACTTAGAATTCGTCTCCAGACACACTTAACTGTTTAAAGAAGCTGGCTCGTGTTATTTTAACCATATTTTCATCTACCTATGCCTGCGAGTCATTATTTTCAGAGATGAATAACATTAAAGACTCTTTGGCAGATGACTTCAATTCAGCCTGCATTCTGCTAAAAGTAACATCTTACAATCCTAATATAAGTGATTTGTCATCTTATCTGCAACACAACAGAAGTCACACTAATGTTACTTTAATTTGAATTACAAGTACAACTAAGACATTAACATACAGTGTAATATGTATTTTTCGTAGTAAAAAAAAGTTTTGAGTTGTTAGTATTTAGTTTTATTATTTTTTCAGTAATCACAAGTCAACATTCATTTTTTGACGGCGCGTCTATGCCTCATTAAACATTTCTTTGGAAAAGATGGCACGTTGAGGCAAAAAGATTCGCCACCCCTGCTACAAAGGAACTGATTAACGTTAAATATGTCGAGGCTCAAATATCTCATGTTGGAGCAATGTGAAGGTTTGGAGGGAAAGTGCTGAGTTCGGCTGTCGTCTTCGTCACTTGATCGAGGATCAAAATTATGAGGATCATGGACAACATATCTCGAATGTTTTTGAAATGTAATGTTTATAAAAAATCAAAATTGGTATATCCTATGTGTGTAGTATAATAGAATTAAGTTTCAATTTTTCCTTAATTGATGTTGATAACTTTTATCTCAGTTTTTGATTTCGTATTCTTCGAACATTCACTTCAAAGACAAATTTCATATCATAATTACATCCACATTATTTAAATTATGTTTAATAAAGTTTGGTATTAAAGGAAATGAAGTCATTGATTATAAAATAGCACAAGGAAATTGCTCGAACCCTTATCAAGACGCGTCTTAACTGGCATTATTTAAAACGGCAATCTCACATATTCAACAAAAGCAGTTTGATCATCTAAATTCTGAATAAATTGAGCAATTTTCTTTGGATGTTACACAAAGATTGATCTAATCCTTTTGAGTGATCCTCTAAAACTTTTCCGCATCTTTTATCCATGTCTTTTCTCTTGATATCGATCATAGATCATCGTTATTGGTCTTGAAAAAGAAAACGGGATGGAATAGAAAATTAATGGAACAAAAACATCTCTTTCATGGCATTTTCCTTGCAAGCTACATATCCTACCTGAAAGAAAAAAATAACCACAAATAGAAAATTTATCGAACAAATAAATATGAACCATTAAACTGGTGATAAATGCAGTGACACATATATCTGTAATTAAACACTAAAAATACTAATTTTCAACACGATTCTTATTAATACATTCATTTATATTGCTTGCTTACCTCTCTCTCTCTTCACTTTTAGCATTTATTGCTGCATTAATAATGGAGGGCGAAGCTTAAACGCTAATTAAAAAAATATCTAATATTTTCAAATAACTTCTCTCACAGAGAATAAACACTATGCTATTAATGTTAAAAATTATTTAAAACTCTGTTTGGAAACTTCCAATTTTGGAATTTTATAATATATGTGATTCATTATATAAGTAGGTATTTGCTATTTTATTAAATAAAAATGAAACATTTTATATGTGACTGTTAAGGAAAAGTTACATAAAAATATTTATAAGAGATTTTTAATTTTTCCAGCCTGTATATATTGGGTGTATGCAAAAGTTATACCCGTTTTTATTACCCATAAATAAGAGAATATAAATACAAAAAGAACATTAACTATGATTATGTATAATCCTCGCTGGTATCTATGACCTTTTGCTATCATTCTTGAAGGAGATGCATTCCACGGCGGTAAAATTCCTGCGGTTTCGAATAAAAAAAGTCTTGGATGGCAGTTTTCAAAACATCAAGATTATCAAAGATTTTCTGACTGAAGGAATTGTTCAACGCATGAAATACGTTATAGTCAGTTGGTGCCATGTCAGAAAATAGGAAGGATGGGGGTAAGACCCCAATCAAAACTCATTAACTTTTGGTGAGTGAGGACAGCAGCATATGACCTGGCGTTATCGTGATTAAGAATAACACCACGGCGATTGATGAGACCAAGCCACTTTTCTACCAAATTTAAAAACAGTCTGTATAACTGTAGACATAGAAAGCAGCATTGATGGTTTGATTGAGTGGCAGGACATCCCACTGAATTATTCTCTACACATCCCCTCACATATTTAATAACACCTTCTTGGGATGAAGTTCAGCTTTCGAAGTCGATGCAGATGGATCAGATGAGTTACACATAGTCATACGACTCTTTACTTTATGGTACATAACACACTTCTCGTCTCCTGTTCACATTTCGTGTCAAGAGCGTTGTTCCCCTCCCCCCTTGTAACGGGAAGGCAAGGAAGCACAAGTGGTGATGCGCTCATCCCGTTGCTTGGCTTTAGGGCTATCGGGAGCCCAAGAAATCAACGTTCTTGTAAAACCCCATGTTAACCAGCCAACTCTCGACCGATGTACGTTGAAGGTCTTCTCTAAATCTTGGTTGGGTTCGGGTTGTTTCCTACGGCTTGGTCAATATCGCCTTCCCCAACTTGTGATGTCTTTCCACTAATAGCCTGATCTTGGCAGCTGCTATCTCTTTCCCTAAATTTACGAAACCATCAACCATATATGCTTTCATCTATTGCATCCATTGATAAAATTTGCAACATGCCACAGCTGCCGTACTCTTTTTATCAAACTCGTATAACAAACAATGTCTCACATGCTCCTTCCCCTTTTAATGTTATACCCTTTGAGATTTTTAGGTGATCATCTGTGTGGGACACAGTGAATTAATATATTAAGCACCCACACGTTTGATTGGCCGACGATTTCAGCCATTACTAAGTCATGTGTGACGTCAGTATCAATGCAAATTTGCGTATCTATAAAGGGATAGAACTTCCGCACTCATCCAAAATATAAAAAGCTTTAAATGGAAATCTGACTAAATTACGCAAATATTTTTGTATATATATATATATATATATATATATATATATATATATATATGCAAAGGAAATCCTTTATTTTAAAAGCAAGGTATTACTTATTTAATTCCAGAAAAAAATGATACACTTATTTTTTTTTATTTATGTTATTCACAACTTAATTAAATATTATTTTTAATGGTAACTTTATGAAAAATAAATTATAATTTTAAAAAAACTAAAGAACACGCTTTTATACTGAATCTAACTAAAAAGTTAAAAAAAAAATTCTTTATTTAAGAATAAAATGATGAACGAGAAAATTAGTGTCATTGGGGTAAAAGCGTGGGGTGTTTTATAAGTATATCAATTGTTATAGTTTCTAACTTCTTTCAATTCCGAAATTGCACCCCACGCTTTTACCCCAATGACATTAATTTTCTCGTTCATCATTTTATTCTTAAATAAAGAATTATTTTTTTTTTACTTTTTAGTTCGATTCAGTATAAAAGCGTGTTCTTTAGCTTTTTTTAAAATTATAATTTATTTTTCATTTTTTAGTTCGATTTACAATAAAAGCGTGTTTTTTAGTTTTTTAAACTGTCATTTATTCGTTGTTGAATTTATCCTTGAGTTTGATATTTGGAGCCAGAATTACGTGGCTGCTGGAATAAGTCTTGCTCTTCAATGGATTTTAATTAAAGGGTCTGAAGTGTATTTATTCTCTCCGCTTACGGGGCCTCGGATGAGTCCCGTATCGTTATATTAGATTAAATCTCAAAAGAACAGGTCAAACAAATAAAATGTGTGGTAAGAAGAAAAAAAGTTCGAATTAAAAAAAATTAAGATACCCTGTTTTTATAACGGACTAAAAAGTATAAAAAAAATTCCTCCTTTTCGTTTTTTTTCCCCTTCTTTTTTCACATTTTCATGCATTGTCATCCACTTCTGAGATATAGTCCAAATTTCAAGTCTCTAGCTCATCGGAAAGTCACACAGTTTAAAATCAAATATTCTCACCTTTTAAACGTATTGCTATAATGTTAATTCGCATCATTACTTCTAAACGTATTACTTTATAAAAATTAAAAATATTAAGCATTTAGTACATAAATTATTATTTTTACATCACGAGCCTTTTTTTTTTATTTTTCATTTTCAGAAAAATGTTTATATTATAGTAAGAAATTGATAGCACACACCCACCCTCCACTTTCTCACATACAGAACACATTTTCTGTTTGTTTTATTTTTATAAACAGCAAGCGTATTAATTAAAAACATGTAGGGTTACACCTTTTTCTTTTAGTCGCTAAATCTGGAATTAGTCGCCAAATCTCGAAATGGTACATATATCGAATTAGTCGCCAAATCTGAAAATTGTATGTGCAATAAGTTGCCAAATCTGTATGTGGTATATGGAATTGTCGCCAAATCTGATTATCGTGATTCCTGACAATCCTGATGAGGACAATGGAACAAAATTATGAAATTATTGTATTGTCATCGGTCCTTGACAAGTGTGCAAAATTTCGAATTAATCTGACCTTTTTAAGAGGGTGAAAATCGAGTTCCAAGATTCCGTTACATGCAAGTGAAACTTATAAAAGCGTGTTAATTAAATGCTATGACTACAAATTCCATTTCCATTTAAAGCTGTATTACCGAAATCTATCAATGAGAACGGACGTTAAATGCAAGTACATGTATAGTACAAAATAATAGGAATACCAATTTAAAAAAGAATCATCCTTCGACCGTCAAATAAAAGGCCGCCAGGTGTCGCAACAGTGTGCCCCTTAGTGGCGGTGAAGAAGAAGGTATCAGTCAAGCATTTATTTGACTGTGTGGATAGCTGCACTAGAAAATTATGTTCTTAGCAAAGCATGATTATGTCCAACTTCTCCGACGTAAAAAGAGACATGATAATTAGAGCTCGCCTCGCTGAAACATCCGTGTCCAGCCTTGTAGGTATTTCAAGGACCACTGTGTCAATGATTATAAAAGCCTACACAATCCTGGGTAAAGTGTCTTCTGTGAAGCACAACAGTGGGTGAAAGTCGAAATTGAAAGACCGTCAGAGACGGGTGTCGAAGAATATAGTCTCCTGAAAACGCAAGACTATACTGCCGCAGATACCATCCAAGATGAATAACCACCTTCAGAAACCCGTATCCATGAAAACTATTCGACGGAAGCTGCATATAAGAACATTCATGGTAGAGTAGCTATTCGAAAACCTTTAGTTTTGGTGCGAAATGCGTGAAGAGATTAGGGTGGTGCTGAGACTATCTAAATTGGACACAAGTCATCTGATCTGATGAATCCTTATTTACATTATTCTGGAACACTGGATGTGTGTTCGTCTGGCAAACATCGGCAGAACCTTTTCATGATGACTACCTGGTTTCAACCGTGAAACATCGAGGAGGTTCTGAGATAGTGTGGAGTGCACCGTGGTTTGGTGTTTCTCGTTGTTCTAGAGAGAGATGATCACAGGCGACCATTATCGAGGCATTCTCGCAGATCATCTTCACTTTATGCTTCGGACTCTCTTTCCGGGAGAACGTTCTGTGTTCCAAGACGACAACGCCCCTGTTCACACGTTTCGTTATGTTCAAACATGATTACTTGAGCATGATGATGAAGTGAAAAGTCTAAAATTGTGTCCCTAGTCACTTTATTTGAGCATCATTGAGTTTTTATGGGGATTTTTAAAGAACAAAGTCCTTGCTCGGTTTCCTTGTTTACGCACACTACCGGAACTAGAGACTATTCTGTACGAAGAAATGAAAGTGAGAGAGATTTCTGATAAACTTTGTTCGCGACTTTTATTTGTGAATCCAACAAAGCTGTCTTTCAGGCCAAAAGTAGCTCAATTCCTTACTAATAAAAGAATTTTATTTTTTCCTAGGTGTTCCTGTTATTTTGTCCTATACCTGTATATATATGAATGATATATCTTTTTCTGATTAGTTTTAAAATAAAAACTAACAATCACGTGAAGTATTGGAGGGCCCACGATCATTATGAATTAAAATCCCTCAAGAAATTAAGAAGTGAATTATTGCAAATATATGCATATATAAGATGTGGCTATTAAATAATGAGACTGAAGCTGTTACAGAAGAAATAAGCACGCACCAAATGCCAGCGACTGACAGTTAATTGGTCTGAACCCTCCTATTTTGAATGCAGTATTTCTCGTTTCTATAAAAAAAATCCTTATAGCTGTAGTTTTCGTTCGCATTAGAGTTCTTTTTTTGTTCCTCTGGAAAAATGATGAGTGTAACAATAGAGATCAACAAATTATTGTGAAAATTCACAGGAAACTTAGAAAAACAGCTGCTGAAACATGATTTATTAAAACAAGTGTGTGGAAATGAAGGTTTATTGAGTGCATGTGTTTTAGAGTGGCTTAAGCGTTTTCAAAATGGCCGAGAAGAGGTAAAAGATAATTCACGACCGGATCACCCTTCCGCATCCTAAACAGATGACATTATTGAAAAACCAGTAATCTCACTTGGTTCTGACCATCAGTTAAGTTCGATTGGTAAGACTGTAGGAATTGGCAAAGTTTACGTACGGTTAATTTTTTATTTTGTCTTCCTAAATGGTACCTGAAATTCTCATCTTTGAGCAACAAGAAGCTCACAGAAATGTTTGCACTGGCACTTTAAATGCTATTGAAAATGACCCAAAATTATTGAAATGGATAATAACGTGTGACGAATCGTAGATTTTTACTTATGATCCTGAACCGAAGCACCAATTCATACACTGGAAGGGCGCATCCAAAAACAGCCATAAAAAGTTAGAAGGAACATATCAAAATTCCAAACAATGATGATTTTTTTTCATTATTCAAAAGATTATTTACTTTCATTGGGTTCCTGAAGGTCAAACTATTAATCCACATTACTATTTTCTGGAAATACAAGTCATGGGTTCTCCACGAAGACAATGCCCCGGTTCATTCCGTATTGTTTGTCGAAAGGTTTCTGGCCAAGTACAGCATCCAAATGTTAAAACCTCCCTTTTATTCGCTGGGTTTTGGAACAATGCGACATTCATATGTTTCCTAAGCTGAAATCTTCATTAAAAGGAGCATAATTTGAGTTTGTTAAAGCTGGAAAATAGAATACAGCACGTGCCCTAAAGGAGCTTGCATAAAAAAGACTTCCAGCACTATTTCGAACAATGGAAGATTCGCATGGAGCGTAGTAGGGATAGAGAAGAGATATATATTGAGAGAGAGAAGGTAATAATAAGTCAGGATGTATAGAATTAAAATAAATTTTTTTCAGCATCCGTCTGGTTTTATTTAATAGCCACGCCTAATATACATAAATGAAGTGTGACACAAAAAAACGAGACTGACCCAATAAATCATTGTATACTTACAGAACCAGTTCTCACCGTGACACATCACATTCAAAGTAGTCCCTTCAGCATTCCCACACATCTGCATTCGGTACTGTTATTGCTGGTAACAGCTCTGGAACTTGGTTTTTGGAAGTTTCTTTAGGAGATTTTCCCCGTTTTTGCCTGAATCTCTTTAACTAAGTTAAAATAGGCTCCCTTTCAGCAAGATTTAACTGTACGAAATAAAAAAGTCATATGGGACCAAATCAGGTGAATAAGGAGGATGCCCTATCACACTAATATTTTAGCTGATCAGAAACTGCTTGACAGTGGATGCATTGTCTTGGTGAAACGGCCATCCATCACTCCCCAATTCTGACCTTCTTTTCCTAACTTTTTCACGAAGTCCATTAGTACTTCAATGTAGTAGTGTTGATTAACAGTCAAACCAGTGATGTGAGTGGAAACCCACTCATATTACGAGTTTTGGCTGTTATTTAGTCTGTAATTTCTGACTTTGGGCGCCCAGAAAGTTCATCTTCCACATTGACTCTTTTCCCCTGAAAACCTCTGATACCATTCAAACACATGTGCACAAGACAAAATTTCATTTCATTTCCATAAGCCTCGATTAATATTTGAAAGGTGTTTTTGGCTAATTTATTAGTTTTCACAAGAAACTTGATGATAATTGGACATTTTTCCGGCAGAAAGTAATCGCACGTGTTCACTCAATGACGCAGTACTCACAACTGGCTTGATTGAAAAAGACGAAACTGGTCACATGGATAGAGAAGGTGCGTGGAATGACGTCACCAAAACATTTGTAGCCAACTCCCCTTTTTTCAAGCTACACACTTAGTCTTACTTTTTTGGTGTCACATCTTGTATAGATATATACTAGCTGTTACCCGCCCGCTTCGCTGGGTATTTCATGATGTTTTATAAATTTTTACTGCTTATATATATGTATAAAGTATTGATATCTAAGTCCTAGCATTAAGAATTCGATTGAATTGATAAATATACTTATACCTGTAACTGTCACCTGTTGATAAAAAAAAAAGGGCAGAACTCATCTAATTTGTATTTTCTAAAAATCTCTAAAATTGAAGCATAGAATGATGTTTGCTCTTTCGTAACTCAAAAACCAAGTGGATTCCCGCAAAATCAATTTTCGGTGGATCTCTACTCCGTAAATTGAACATGCAAGCCAAATTTCAAGTCTAAATCTAACAGAAAAAAGCAAAAGTTTTACTATCAATATCCCCGTAATCCCGTTGAGAGCCGTTTTCCAAAATTACCGCTCTTAGCGGATTTCAATTCCACAAAAGAAAAATGCAAACCAAATTTCATTATTATAGTCCTTGTAGCTCGAAAAAAGTTTTTTTTTGTCAATACGTCCCAGTAACCCCCTGCAACCCCCAGAACTCTTGATTTGCTTAAAATTTATTCTTAGTGGATCCCCATTCAACAAAAGAAACATGCTTAACAAATTTCAAGTATATGGGTCTAACAATTAAAAACAGGAATTTTTTTCTGTGACTCCTCTTGACCCCTCGCAAACATATTTGGGGGTCAATTTTCATTTTACTCTTTGTTAGAGGAACTCTATTTCAAGAAAGGAACATGCCTACCAATTTTCAAGCAGGATGATCAAGTTGTTTAAAAATGGAAATATTTATCGATTACGCCTCTTAATCTCCCGAAATTAAACTTGGTAGTTGATATTCGCGAAACCCATTTTGTGGCGGTTCTCTACTTTACGAAAGGAATCTGCTTATCAAATTTCAAGACTGTACGTCTAACAGTTTAAAAATGGGGATAATTGTCTATAACGCCACTTGAGCCCCCGCAACGCCACTTCTGGGTCTGTTTTCACAAAACCCATTTTGTAGGGGAATTGCACTCTATGAAAGGAATCTGCTTAGCAAAATTTGAAGACTGTGCGTCCAATAAATTAAAAATGCAAAAAAAAATATATATCTATAACGCACCTTGAACCCCCGCAACGCCACCTAGGGGTCGATTTTCATAAAACACATTTTGCAGTGTATTTCTATTCTATGAGAGGAATCTGCTCACCAAATTTCAAGACTGTGAGTCTAATAGTTTAAAAAAAGAAATAATTATTTATATATGCCCTTAACCCCCCGCAACACCCCTTGGGGGTCAATTTTCTCCAAACCCGTTTTGTAGAGGATATTTACTCCATGAAAGAAACATTCCTACCAATTTTCAAGCAGGTAGGTCAAATAGTTTAAAAACGAAAATATTTATCTCTTACGCCACTTATTCCCCTGCAACGCCACTTAGAGGTCTGTTTTCACAAAACCTTCTTATAGCTGATCTCTACTCTATGAAAGAAATCTCTTTATCAAATATAAAGACTGTGTGTCTAATAGTTTAAAAATGGAAATAATTATCTATAACGCCCCTTAATTCCCCTCAACGCCACTTGGGGGCAATTTTCACGAAACCCATTTTTAGCATATCTCTACCCTATGAGAGGAATCTGCTTACTAAGTTTCAAGACTGTACGTCTAATAACTTAAAAATAGGAATTTATAACGCCCCTTAAACCCTCCGCCCCCGCAACACCCCTTGGGGGTCAATTTTCCCAAAACCCATTTTGTAGCGGATATTTACTCCAGGAAAGAAACTTACCTACCAATTTTCAAGCAGGTAGGTGAAGTAGTTTAAAAACGGATATATTTATCTATTACGCCCCTTAATCCCCCACAACGCCATTTAGAAGTCTGTTTTCACAAAACCCGTTTTGTAACTGATCATTATTCTACGAAAGGAATCTATATATCAAATTTAAAGACAGTGCGTCAAATAGTTTAAAAATTGAAATAATTATCTATAACGCCCCCTAAGCCCCTGCAACGCCACTTGGGGGTCGATTTTCAGCAAACTCATTTTGTAGCGGATCTCTACTCTCTGAAAGGAATCCGCTCACTCAATTTCAAGATTGTACATCAAGTAGTTTAAACATGGAAACAATTATTATTAAAGCCCTTAACCCCCCGTAACGCCCCTTGCGTTTCGAATTTCGGAAAATCCTTTCTTAGCTGATGTCTACTCTATCAAAGGAACATGTCTACCAAATTTCAAGTCTGTAGGTTGAATAGTTCCAGAGATTTCGTGATTAGTCAGTCAGTCAGTTGCTTTTCTCCTTTATATATATAGACTTTATATATATATGCAATGTGACGATGTTGGCCGTTGAAATAGGATTCTTTAAAGGAGATTGATGATGCAGTCTTCAGGTTAATTAAACTTTTTATTGCGCATCTTGAACACATAACGACAAGGACGACACAATACACACACACACAAGCCGCAGCCGGCTACATGTTGATGCAAATACAGAAGCGAAAGAGAAACGGTCTCCAGGACTCTCGGTATTTATAGGCAGGGTAAATCACGTGATCTGTGTGGGTGGGTGGATGTAGTTTAAAATCCTCTCGTTAGGTGGCTGGTTAACTTATTACTAAAACGTTGGTCCTGAAGGGATGGACCAAAAGTAATTAAAAGTCATTAAGAATAATTAATGGGGATTATTACATATATATATATATATATATATATATATATATAGGTGAAGTGTAAGTGATTTAAAGAAAAAGTAAGGAATTCTTGTGATTTCTTTGGATTGTAGCAAAGCTATTTGTAATGAGGAATATTTAGTATGCATAAAGCTTATAAATTTCTGCTCAAAATGTGACATCGATGTAAAAGTCTTATAGTATGAAGTATCTTTAGCGCGTTTTTCACGTAGTGGAACAAAAGCGCTATTAGGACGCAAATTTCGTCTTCGTCTTCGTTCCATATTTTGTCGTACCTTTTTCTCAGCCAATAAGCAACCCATTGACCTCGGGTTTTCGGCATTGGGTCGCATTTGTGCCCTAGATGAGCCGAATCATATTTAAATTTAATCATTTTTAATTTTTTCTTTTTTTTAAGTACAATACACACAAACACACACACACTACTATCTGTTAGTAAAAAGTTCATTAGTTGCATTATTGTAAAATACAACATGTGAAAAACGCACTAAAATTACTTGGCCATGCCAATGATTGATATCTTGTTTTCATGTAACATACCAAGAAGTTTTGGATTAAAATTATAATGAGTCTTATAAAATGAAAATATTGCATAAAGTTTAAAATTAAGTTTATTCAGTTTCATGCGCGTTAAGTCTGTGTGGAGACTCAAAATTCTCACTTTTACGTGATGTGGAGGTTTAATTAGTTGGGTATTAACTCAGGTGCTATGCTACCAGAATAATCGAATTTTAATAAACAATCGATTAATTAATTAATCTTTCGATCCTTAAGACAATTACGAAGCAATAACAGTTAATTTTTTCCTTGTATATTTGAGGTACGAAAGCGCGCGGGCGCGCCAGATCCTTACCACATTCAACAATGCTGAGCCTCAAAATCTAAAAAAAAATATTTTCTTGTAGTTGAATTTCTTAGATCTAAGAGGTTAAAAGCACTTGTTGTTATAATGTCTTTGTTAGACTTGATTCTTTAGATAATATAAATGATTATGATCCTTTAAATATGAGTATTTCAAGATGAATATTGAATTCCTATGTGAAACTTAACTTTTGTCGATGCTATAAAATGGAAGGGATAAAAAATAAAGTACTATAAATGGAGTGAAAGTTATTTTAACGTCGCACTATAAAGCAACACGAGGCTATTGGCGACGGACCCCGTAATTTTGAACTTTGGTCAAGCGACGAAGACCACACCTGAGCTAGCCCCCCTTCACCAATTTACCACACCATTTCCCAGAGAAGACGTTTGTGCTGGACAGACTTAATGTGCATCGGCCCTCTCTACACGGTGGGTCTTCGGTGGCACCAGGACACGGACCCGCGAAATTCCGGCCTCCTCGAGTTCGTTCTATAAAATGGAATACCGATACTAAAAAACTATTTTATTAAGAAACGCCAGTCTAATCTCGGTTACAAATTAAAAGGTCTGTTTTGCAACAGCATTGCATTAAGTTATTAAGTATTGCATTAAGTTAACACTTTAACAGTTCTTGGTTTAAATTTATTTTCAAATACTTTAGCACACAGAAAAAAAGAGATTATTCACAATAAACAACGGGGTTTTTTTTCATAGAGGGGGGGGTGTCTTAAAACTGTTGTTAAATTTCATATTCATTAAAGAATTTTCCTTTGACAACACAACAGTTCTGCAAAATAATTTATTATAGTTAGATAAAAGAGTAACGTTTTATTTAATGGCAATTATTAATTTCAAAAGGTTACACAACAAATTCTTGATGAGAACCTTGTTACTTAGTACCTGATCTTTTCTCTTGAAACTTTCCCACCACTGCACATTATGCATTAAGAATTCAGATTAACAGATAATATTAAAGGTTTTTGCATGTTAATTAAGGTCCTTGGTGTGAACTTGAAATTCTAACTTGAACCCCGTTAGATACAAGTTTTGCATCTATTTCGTCAATCTACAGTGTTAAAGAAAAAAGAATCCACAAAAATGTACAAAAATTATAATTCCTTCACATATTTTTCAACTTTTGTACTATTATTTACAGTATATTTTTCGCGTATTTTTACATTAAATAAAATCTCAATTTTAAAAAGATGCATTTTTGGAATTGTTTTCTACGAAAAGATGTTAAGTTAAAGGAATACGATATACACTGATCAAGTATGTAATTAAAATACTGTTTTTTATCTAGAAAAAAACTTATCTTCAATAATGTTTTGAAACCTAGGAATAATTATCAAATTTTGTACTTTAAGTTGCTCATTAGTAAATTAATACCTTAACCACACACACTCACACACAAAACAAAAGTTAATTCAAAAAGAAGTTTTTAGGCCACTTGTGTGAAAAAAATATGCCAAAATAAGTATTTAGGTTTGATTTAATGCAAAATTGAGAAAAGGTTTTACTGCATTTTATTTTACTATCAAGGTTCTTTAAAAAATGAATTAGTAAAATATTCCAAGCCTACATTTAAGGTATCCGAACACTTTGTGAAAATGACCAAATTCAGTCAAGACAGATATTTTTGTTTTTTATTCTATTGGATAGAGCTATCTATTGACTTTACGAAACATACTTTATTTTGTTTCTACACTACCTAGAGGCCAACTTACAATCCATTTTATAAAGTGCCCTAGAAGTGGGTTTTAAGAAGTGGGGTTTTGATCTACCAGAAGTGGGCATTTAAATTGCTCAAAATCTATCATGGCGAGTCCGATAACTCAAAATATTACGCGAATGTATTTCTATACAATTTTTTGAACCTGATATTTATGTTATTTTTTAGAGAATGTACTAAAATATTTCTTATTGTGTGAATACTTTTTGAGTTATGGCTTATTTAAATAAAGGTCTCATAATAAATGTAACATTTCTTATAATGTTTACTCAATCAGCTCTAAAATTTTCAAATTTTAATAAAAAATTAAAATTTTAGTACATTTTCTAAATAAATGCATCTAATTTGTTTTAATAATACTTTTACTAATATATGTTCATTACTTTTTTCTCTAACTGCTTTGAAGTTCTTCAAAAATATTGCTAAAATTTCACTTATAATTGTGATTTTTGTAAAATTCAGGTAATTTATTTTAAATTTTGATAGTTTAATATAGTAATATTTATTGGTATTGAGTCCTAAAAGAGCATTTATAATGTTTTACTATGCTATTTTGTTAAAAAGTACTCCGAACGTGTTCGGATACCTTAATAGGCTTTCATTTTACAGAAATGTATTATTTTTTTCAATTCCTACATTTACTGCATTCCTACATTTGTCATATGTATATACATATTTATATTAATTGTAGTTATTTAATAAAAAGTAAATGAAATAAAATGTTTCTTTATTGACTTACGTAGGAATTGACTTAAATTTTTTATATTACTTGTGTTTTTTGTATACAAACAATTTTCAAAACTTATTTATGGCTTGGAAATTCAAGAGCTCAGAAGACATGTTCTTCATGCATTTTAACCTTTAAAGTATTAAAACTCACCCCTAGTATAAGTCATATATTTTAGAATATTTATTTTTGACTATACATCTCAGATTATAGATTAGAATAATGCAGTTATGGTCACAAATAGCCCAACATATATATATTAATGTTCTTAGGGTATTAAAAACTATAATGAATAGTAATTAATTCAAGAAAGGTTGATAGCTTCGCTTGATCTTATTCATTTAAGTTAAAAATAGAAAATAATGACGAATGCGCTTAAAGTGTTGAGTAATTGAAGAAATGACAGCTCAAGTATGAATCCAACGAAACTTTAAACTTGATATTTTGTAAAAATATAAGCATAATAACAGCATTGTAACACATGTAACATAAATAACATTTAAGTTTTATTGTGTAGCCAAAAAGAGTGAAAGGAAATATGCTTTTAAATGTCAAAATTCTACTTAAAGTTTGGTATAGGAATTACTGTTCGATTGATTGATTGAAAGGTTGAAGGGGATATAGAGCAACACAGGCTATGATCCCTCAAAAAAGAAAAAGAAAACCTAATAGCTTAGTAGATATTAAAAAATGTCATTCCCTTTAAAAAGTCTGAATGTTGATTTATTATTCATTGCTCTTTCCAAAACATCTCTAAAAGTGATAGTGGAATGTGGATCGATACGGAGAATAAGCCAGAGATTATTACGATGTCTTGTGTATCTGCTACAGTTTAAAATGTGATCTAAATCATTTATACAATTACATGTATTACACATTGCATTATCTTGTAAATTAAATTTATGTAAAAGGCCTGGAGTTATGATCATTTTACTGAAGATTCGAGTGCTCAAGATATCTTCTCTTCGATTCTCTGTCCACATTGAAATGATATCAATGGTCGGAATATCACCCAATTTTTCAAAATATTTGCTTGAATGAAAATTTTCATTAATTTTTCGAATTCTATTCTGATATATATTTTTATGAATGACTTCTGAGGCAATCCAGTCAATGTAAACATTGGACTCCGTGGGGACCGATCTTGCGAGATTATCTGCCTGCTCATTCCACAAAATTTTCGAATGTCCCGGAATCCAAAGCAGAATCAACTGCTTAATAAAGTTAGACAGCATGTAAATTTTGTTAGCAAGTCTATGAATTACCTTATGGGATTTAATCGAGTAATTTTGAAGCGCAGAAAGAACAGAAAGACTATCCGACAAAACAAGTAAATTTACATTAAATTCCACCAGATCATCTAAAGCCTGACAAATAGCCAAGGCTTCTGCAGTAAAAACAGAATTATAATCATTGATTCTGTAAGCAAATGAAGATTTTTGTGATATACCTGCTATTGAAGTAAAGTGGTGATTTTTTGAAGCATCAGTAGCTATAATGAAAAAATTTTGAAATTCACGTTCGACTGCTTCATCAAATAAACCGCTTATAGCGGGAGTCGGTAGATTTTTATCTTGAAACTTAAAACTATTGATATAAATTTTATATGGAAGGTCTGAAAAGGTAATTAATCTGGGAATTGAAATAATTTGATCACCATCAACATTTAAATCATGCAGTATACTAATGATATTATTTTTATCTTCTTCCAAAACATTAAGATTCATTGTCTCGGGGCTATTGTGATAAAGAGGAGAAAAATCACTATTAGAGATTTGAGTAATAAAAAACTTGTTTGCTAATCTTTTAATTTTATCTGACAGAATTTCTTGACCAGCCAACTTTAGCAGCACAATATTTGGGGTCCATTGAGGGAGACCTAATGCTATTCGGAGGGCTTTAGTTTGGATAATATTGAAAGGTTTTAATTGATTTTCAGACCATTTATTTATTATGTGACAAATGTAATAAAAAACACTGCATATGCTATTGTTGACTAAATTAATGAGATCTCTTGATCTCGGCCCATATTGTTTGTATGCCATGCCTTTCAGTGCGTTGATCCTTTTCAAGGCTTTACTGCTTAGTTGATTTTTAATAGAAATATTTTGACAACGTTTAGAAAAATAAACTCCTAAGTATTTAACAAAAGATTGCAATTCTAGGGGAAAACCAGCCAATCTAATATTAGGAAGCGTATAATTTCTTTTATTTGATAATTCAGCTAATGTACATTTTTCTGGGCTTAAATTCAGTTTCCAATATTTACACCATTGGGAAATTCTTTCCAAAGTATTATGCATTTTTTTGCAAATAACATCAAGGGATTTATGAGAGCAATATAAAAATATATCGTCGGCATAGATCAAACATTCAACTTCCGACTCTAAGGTATCAAAAAAAAATCATGCATATAAATAGTATACAAAATAGGAGAGAGAACACTGCCTTGTGGAAGGCCCTGCGGAACAAGCTTTTTGGAAGAAAAATAACCCCTCTAATTTGGAATGATCGAGATGTGAGAAATTTATGCATCCAATTCGCTATATTTCCTGCAATACCAATCTGTAAACATTTATAAATAAGTCCATCCACGTAAACTGAATCGTATGCACTTTAAATATCTAAACTTATCCCTACAAAAAAAAATTTCTGTAATTTTGCATCCATTATTACCTTATGTACAAGATAAGTAGCATTTCTGCTATCTTTGAAAGGGACGAAACCATAATGTTGGGGATGAAGTTTTCTTTCTTTAGTTTAAAAAGTAAGAAATCCAATTTGCCAAAATTCTCTCAAAAGTTTTTGAAAATACAGAAGTCGGAGCTATTTGTCTGTAGGAAGACATCTTAGTTTTATCTTTACACTGTTTATGAATCGGTAGAATGATTGCATGCTTCCAAGAATCTGGAACGGTTGCATTATCAAATAAATTTTGAAAATATCTTAAAATTACATCGCATTGACCCTGATCAAGATTTTTAAAGAAACTTGCCGTAACATGATCAGCCCCAGGTGTTGTATTTTTTGAATTTTTTATTGCTCTATTGCAATTCAAAAATATGGAATGGTTTATTTAGAAGGTTATCTTTGTCGTAGAGAAAATCCAAAGGAAGGGGTTCATGATAGGCATTTTTAGATGCAAAATAATCTGCAAACATGTCTGCTTGCAATTGAGGATGAGTGATAAACCTATTATTAAGCTGGAGAATATTAAGTTTTTGATCGGTGGCAGTAACTGTGGAAAATTTTTTCAGAATATTAAAAAACATCTTGGGATTAGAAACATTATTGCATATCTTGTCCCAGTACATTCTCTTAGCATTTTTTATGTAGAATCTAAGTTTGCTCGCATATTGTTTATATCTGATCCATAATTCAGGTGAAATTTCTCTAATAGCTCTCTTCCTAAAAATTTTTTAAGCTTATAAAATCTATAACAAGTACTATTCCACCATGGTGGGAAGGATCTGTTCGAAACCTTAACTTCCCTAATATTACTTGTAATGATTTGAGAAACTATATCGGTAAGATTTTCAGAATTAACTTCTGGCTTGCTTAAAATAAAATGCATTTGGTTCATAACTGCTTGCCAGTTTACTTTTTTAAAAATTCGTTTATTTGAATTGAGGAGAGAAAGCTCTGTAATAATTGGACTATGATCACTTTCAAAAGAACAATCTAAAACATAACTATTGCAGTATCCAGATATGCTTTAAGAACAAACTGTGAGATCAATCAATGATGCTGTACCTGCTGAATTTCTATATGTGGGAACAATCGTGTTAAGAAGAACCAAGTTAGAATCAGTAACCCATTCAACAAAATCATTACTATATCTCGAAATGTGATCCGATCCCCACATCGGGTGATGAAGGTTAAAATCACCAAAAATGAACATCGGAGCCGTCAGGGATTCAAGAAAAGATTTGATCAGCATAATATTTAATCCCCATGGGGCGTAAATATTTATAATATAAAACGAAATGTTTCGAACATCAATTTTAATTGCGAGGATTTCTAAGTCTCTTGTTTGATGAATCTGTATAGGAATTTGTTGTGCAGAAATATTTGAAGGAACAGCTATTATTAAACCTCCACCCGATCTATTTTCTCTGTCTTTTCTAAAAATGGTTTTATTTGGAAAATTTATATTATCATGATTTGTTAAAAAAAGGTGTCTTGAAAAATCCAGATATCTGCTTCAGAAAAGGGAGGGATATTTAACCATATGAATTTATTTTTGAGGCCTCTGCAATTCCATTGAATTATATTCATAAATACTTAAATAGAGAAAATTGAACTAGAAAAAACTATCCTCCCTTTGAGGAAAGAAAATCAAACTAATGGAGATAAAATAAAAGGCAATAATTAGCCCACAATACAAAAACTTGAAAAAAGAGAGGAACGTATTTACAAAAAACATCTTATTTCTGTATTTATATCCAATGTCTATTTCTATATTATTGGATCCGTCGCTTTCACTCGATTCACGGGTTTCCGGATTGAGGAAATGTTATTTACTGCCTTTTTCTTCCGCAATGGAGAATGACTCAATTTCCCCATTTCAAAAACATTGTTAAGGTGAGAAAGTACCGATTCTATTGTTTTCTGAAAAGCTTCCAAAATGAAAGAGGTTTGCTTTTCTAAAATTGCTTGAAAGGATACCAACATGTTTTCAAGTTTTTTTCCAGATGATCCTGCATATCTAGATTAACTGTATTAGTTTGGATTATTGCAGAGTAAGATGCCCTTTTATTGTCACGGTATCTTCTTCGCGCCTCTCCCAATGTAAGATGTTGTTCACATTTTAATTCAAATATATTTTTCCCTCCTGTAATCGGGGCAATTTTGTGAGTTAGCAGGATGATCACCTTTGCAGTTTATGCACCTTGAGTTACTAGAACATTGTCCAGAATGCGAAACACCACAGTTAATACATATTGCAGTTTTCTGACAAAATCTAGCAGAATGTAAAAAACTAAAACATGTAGTACATTGTCTGGACTTATCTATGAAATTTTGGATTCGATGATTAAGGTAAGTCGGTACCCCCATCCCGCTAATGTTAAATTGAGCATTTTTATGTGCCTTTTTCTCATAAAATATTAAATGTACAGACTTAAATTTTTTTCTGTATATTAATTAGACTTTTTTATTTAAACTGAAGTGAACTTTTTCAAATATATTGTTTAGTTTTTTCAAAAACTTTCATCGTAATGTATCACTATGAATTTTTTGAAAAATGTCATTTTTTTTCACGATAACTGACTTTTACAAAAATATTATGGGTATATTAATAAAAGTTCACTTCAGTATATATATTAATATATCAGTAATATTCAGTGAATATTGCAAGTGCTTCCGTTGAATAGGGTTCTGAGAACATGGTACACGCATTTTTAAAAACACCGTTTTGAGATAATTGCATTTTTATTATAAAATGTCACTTCATCAAAAAAATTATGAATTACAATCTGTATTTGCACTATTTTTTAAATATTAGCTTATTCTCAATAACTTTTAAGACTTTTTACTTATTTCTTTTACTTAGATTTCTCAGAAAATACATGTATAGCATTTTTCACTTTTAATCTATAGAGATATTTTATAGCATTTGAATCCTTTTTCTCAAATTATGCATCAATTTTTGAAGAATTTTTAGTTCTGATACATTACTGTCATCCAAGATGACTATAAGTATCATAAATACCATATAAAAATGTGTCAATACATGAAAATATGGCTTTGGTAATACATTATTATACGACATTTCGAAAAATTTCATTAGTGTTTTATAAATTCAAATGTAAACACAATTTCTTAAAGTATCAGAATTAAAAGGATTCTTAAAATATTACATAAATGGTATCCAAAACAACAACAAGAAAACTGATTTTATGTTTTTAAACATGAAATTTGTGTATTTTTTGTATGTAACAAGTTTTGTGCAACGAAAAAGGGCATTGCATTTTGGGATATATTTATGTCCCTTTTACTAAGAAACTATTGAAAACAAAGCTTGAAAATTTGTGTGTACATTAAATAAACATTTATCTTTATACAGAAGTGAAATTTTTTTTTAAAAAATTGATCAGTATGTTTAAAAATGTAATTTTGTAGAGTAGAATAATGAATTTTATGAAATTTTCCTTTTCTATGTTACGACATCTGCTTTTCAGCTAAATGTCTGAGGAATATCTCAAAAATTTCACTTCAGTATATATAATATATATGCAATATAAAATAAATATTTTCAGTTCATGCATACAATTAATTTTTGAGAAAGAAGACACAAATTAAAAAATATAATCTATATAAGGCAGTAATACATGATTATATGGCACTTCGAAAAATTTCTTTAGTGTTTTGTATATTCACATGTAAACACAATTTCTTTAAATATAAGAATTTAAAAGATTATATAAATATTACATAGATAGTATCCAAAACAACAAGTAAACTATTTTTGTGTTTTTAAACATGAAATTTATGATTTTTTTTGTATGTAACAAGCTTCATGCAACACATTTTGAGATATATTTGTGTGTGCATTAAATAAACATTTATTTTTATACAGAAGTGAAATCTTTTTTTAAAAAATTGATCAGCCTGATTAAAAAAATAATTTTTGCAGAGTACAATAAGGAACTTAATAAAAAATTTCCTTTTCTGTGTTACGACATATGCTTTTTAGCTAAATGTCTGAGGAATATTTCAAAAATTTCACTTCAGTATACACAAGAATATATATGAAATATAAAATAAAAATTTCCAGTTCATGCATACAGTAAATTTATAGAAATGATAAAACACAGTTTAGAAAAGAAAATTTTCAGAAAACAGTAGCTTTTATATAAAATTTTACCTCATCAAAAAGATCTTGCACTGTAGCCGGTTTTTACCTTATTTTTCTTAATATTATCTTCTTTTTTTCTTTTATCTTTTCTAATTTTCTTTGATCATCCAGAAAAAGCATGCTTGCTTTCATTAATTTTTCTCTATCGAGAGTTTTCATGTCACTTACCGAATATTCTCCAGGTCCTACTGCCATTTACTGAAGTTTTTGTTAATTTGGATACATTACCATCATTAAAGGAACAAACAGCATTATAAACACCAAGTGAAAGTGTTTCAATGTACACAAATGTTGTTTTGGGAACCCGTGATAAAATGACATTATGAAAACTTTCATTCGGGTTTTGTGTTTTTCGATGCAAACATTATCTCAACAAATCAAGCTGGGAAAGATATCTAAATATAGAACTCATTGCTACTACAACAGCAACCGGAAGACTTTTTATGTTTGTAAGATTTACTTGATTCTTCAGCCTGTTTATATCCACTTCATGAATTTTAACCAACAGGTCAAAAACAATGTTTTAATGTGCCCATTTTTTTCATATACAATATTTCGAAAGAATATTGACATTTATCACCTTACCTGTATGAATGCTGGTCACAGTAACTGCACCATTTGATGATGTGAAACCGCATTTCTGCCATGTCCACAATATTATTATTACCTTCATTTTCACAAATAGCTTCCCTCGCAGCATTTTGAATGGACTCCTTGTAAACAAGTTTTACATCATTTGAGATTCGCTTACCGTAAGGAGAAAACCTTGTAGGTGGTTGCCAAAGATTCATTATGCTGCAAAACATTCTCCCAGCTTCTGCACATCTCCCAATGGAACACGCAGCATATACAAACCTGGTATTTATTGTGGCAATTTGCATTCCTTCATGAATACTTAAAAAAGAGAATTCTACATCATATGGACAAGCACAACATTTCAGGACAAATTTCCAGCCCAAACTTACCTTTTAAAACTTGCATGTCTAAACCTCTTTTACACATTTTACAATGAACTTAATTCTTGAAAGCAAATGCAAGAATATTTTAATTAATGATGGTATTTTTAATACTTACTTTAATAAGAAGAAAAACTCTAATCCAACTTTATTTTGCACATGTCTCCTTTGAGTCATGTGTATGTCAACCTTGAGGATATACATTACTCTTTTAGTATTTGAAGTACTGTTACTATGATTATTGAACTATTACTATGTTACCTTCTTAAAATCCCGTAAAGCACCTTCTTCATCCACAGTGTACCTTTATGTTTAGCCAATAAAGAAACAAAAACTTTGAGATTTCAAAATTTCCGAATTTTTAAAATTTTATATATTTAATTTAAAAACCCAAACACACACGATAAAAACGTGCATGCGGTCCAAAATAGGTAAACAACCCTGACGGTTACGCTTGCAGTTAATCTACAGTTACTTGCGCATGAATAAATAAAACAGAGAGTGGCTTTGGAAAAGCTTCCCAGATTTAAGAGGTCAATGTTTACATTTCTATCTGTCAAAGGGGGCGTGGCTAATCAGCTGATTATTTTTTGAAAATCATTTTAACATACTTTTAATTAGTAGAATGGCAAGTACGGTACATCATTGGAAAGGTCCTGATTTGGGGATTTTAGAAATATCAAAAACTCAAAATCGACTTCCCGAAGGTTGTTTACCCTACTGACTCCCCTTAATGAACCACAGTTTTACAGTTTCTGGTAAAGTCGTCCCGAGTATTGTAATTAGTAATGGTGAGAAGTGTTGCTGAGTACCATTTTTAACAAATCTTCTCATCTCTATTATTTCTAAGTCATTGGTTTCTTGCAGTTCCTTTGCTATTTCATTCAGGGATATATTAAGTGGAATTTCATAAATCAGAAATCTAGAGGTGATTCCTTCCCAAATAATATTCGTCTTAACTGACACATTTAAAATTTTCTCAAGAGATAAAATTTGCTTTGCGCATGCTGGAATGAATGAATGAATGAATATTAACGTCCCACTGTTCAGCTACACGAGGCTTTTTGGGGACGGTCCGCGTAATTTTGAACCATGGTCAAGTGACGCGGACGACACCTGAGCTGGCACCCCCCTCTCCTAACTACCACACCACACCAACGGGAGGACGTTTGAGCTCTCGACAGATTTAACGTGTTGCGCATACTGGATCTAGTGTAGAAAATCTTATCTTTCCATTACGAATAAATGACATACTTTTTAAATTTTCATGACGAGAAATTTTTTTTAAAATTTCTGCATGTAAAAGCTGTGAATCGGACTTTGGTATCTGAGAGGATCCTTGACTATTTTCAACTAATATGTTGATTTCGGTTATATTTCTTTGTCCAGCTCGTAAAATAATTTCCGCGTCCCTCACAAAAGATCGGAAGAATTTTGAAAATCCTGATTCCATTGTTAAACTATTGATAATTAAGGATTGTTCATTAACATCTGAAACGTTGAAGCTAGAATGACTCAGCTTGAGTCCTTTTTCAAAATGAAAAACTAGAGAAAAATAAAAATTGGAAACTTACCAAAGAGAGCTAAACCAAAAAAAGGAAGAAAATCCTCTTGCCTGAAGAGGAAAATAACCAAACAAAAAAGAACGATACAAACGTTTATGATTTGAAGAAAAAATCACCACGATAGCACACCACCTTCAACCTTTCAATCACCAAGTCATCTACCTAGTCAGCCGTTTAACCTACATCCACGTTTGGATTGTTTGACATCTTACTGTTCGATAAATATGTCAACAATTAGCAACTGCTCTTACTGGGTAATCTTGGTCTTTAGGAAAAAAATTGACAGTTAAGAGCCTGGGCTCTTAGACATTTCAGAATGTCAGCCTTTCTCGATTCCCTTTTTGTACATCTTAGATTTTTCTCTCTATATCTAGTGCAAATATTTTTAAATCGTAGCATTCCTGGGTATAAAGAACTTTCCTTCCGACGAGTACACTCTTCGAGGACCATGAAAGTCTCGTATTAAGTGCATCTTTTTATTCAACTTTTTTATTTATAGAAAGGAAAGGAACTTAAATTAGTAAATAAAAGGCTTTCCTTCTCCTCCTTTTGAATTGCTTGAAGAGTTTTCTTGAATTGTTACAAATTTATCAAAATTTCCCAGATGATTGCTCTAAAATATTTGATGCTTTTCCAATTTATTTATTGGCGAGAAAGAACATTTATTGCTTCACTTCACTTTAAAAAGTACAAAAGTTATTCACTTCACTTTCAAAGCCCTATGGGGAAAGGAATGAAATGCAAAATAATATTTCTCCAGCAATATTTTTATTCAATGATACATTATCCAATTATTTTATGTAAATTATTTGCACTTTGTTTTTATATCCTTACTCTCAAATTTATTTTTAATTAGTTAATAATTCTAGAATGCACTATGAGGAATATCAATTATTTTTAGTCTTAAGCCCCATATGGTTCACTAAGTCAAGGATTTATATAAAAGTTTCCATGTAAATATATCTATGTAATAACTTAAACTGACTAATATCTATTAATAATTTGAATCTCCTTTATTTATAGCATCTAATTCATAAATCCAAATAGCCTATTTCGAAACGCGTCTAAATTTATCTTCTTATAAGGCATTAAAAAACATGCTGATATATTTATTACTGTTTCTTTAAACCTTGAATTTTTGATAGATTTACTGGCAATTCCCAGAAAAATAAGATCATTAATTGTTTTCATGCGCTTTACTAATAGGGATTTAATATTTCCTAGACAATGATGTCATTTCTATAAACAACTAGATATTCTCTTCGCCTAAACACGTGACTGTATTTTTATGTGATGCGTTTTTCCCTGTTCATTCCTATATATAAAAACTTGATATTTGAATAATTCTCTTTCTTGCTTTTTGTCTTCGCTATATAACTATCGCGTCTACTGTTCTTGTCGTAGTCTCTGTCAACATGTAAGGCACGCGTGTGGTTTTATGTTGGATGTTTTCTATCTTGTATTTAAGATGTTTATGCTTGTGTGTCTTTATACATGTTTATAATAAAACATATTTCTTGCCAAAAAGGACTGCCTGGTCAATGCAACATTGCCATCATGTTAAAACCGTTCCCCAGGATTACGACATCTACATACTGAAAATCCCTGAATTTGTGAGTCTTTTTTTTATTTTTTGTAATATCATTTTATAATTTTATTCTGTTCCGTTCATTCTCTTTCTTCCATCTAGCCATTCATTCTCCAAGTTTTGTAGTAAGATAAAAACTGCATCCTCTGGTTTTTCTGTATAAACTGCCTGGTAAAACAATCTGCAAGAGAGAGGATTGACTGAACAGAGGAGGAATTTATACTGAGTTGAATCTGCTTTTAGGAAATATATTGCTATTCTGTTTATTATCCGCTGACACTGGGGATGAGAGTTTAGATATGGGTTGGATTTTTTGTTATCATTGCAACTTGAATCTTAGTTCCTTCATTCATAATTATAATATATACTTTAAGAAGAAACTCTTTTTTTTTTTTTGCTTCTACTCAAAATGAGAGATGGAATTATGTTTGCTTAAACTAAAAGTGATTATTCTCATTCTGATTTTATTTGTTATTAATCTGATTCTTGAAACATAGAAATTATTCAAAATAAATGCAGAAAACTCTGCAATCTAGCTGAAAATTGACTTTATATTTTTAATTTAAATTTTTAAATAATTTTAGGATTAATACTCTACTTAAACACTTTTCTTGAACACAAATTCAATCGTATTTGATTTAAATAACAAATTAAAAAAAATATTATAAAAATTAAATTAAAATTTGTTACACATACATCTATACGTATTTTATTTATATTGATATTTAATAGAATAATTAATGTCATTTATATTAGGAATGGCTGTTTATTGTCTATTAAAAGTAATTCTTAAATGCTTTATATAAATTACATTTAGGAATATATATATAATGGGAAGAAAAATTGTTATTCCTTTATCTATAAAACTAATAATTTAGATTTAAACTAATAATCCATTAACTAATAATTTACGAATAAACTAATAACTTAGATTGTACATAATTAACAATTTTCAGTATAAAAAATAAATGAAAATAACACAAGAGAATGATTAGAATTTATTTAGTGGGGGATGATCAGAATTATGTTTTATTATTTTTTGATATTTCATATGTTAATAAACAAAGCTTGATAATATTTAAAATAGTCACATATATATAAAAATATTTGATAAATGGTATCATTTCATATTATAGTCAGAGTTTTATTTGATTTCAGCAACTCGTTCTAAATACTCTTTCACATCTATTTTGTCTACTGGCAAACTTGAATAACGTGATAATAAAAATACGTAACAGACTTATTGCATTTAAATTAGCTAATTTGATTTTCTAAAAGATCTTATTAAGTAATTGTTTTACTCAGATTGTGAAATTCATTCTTATTTTATTGTATTGAATCGATTTCACTCATTTCAGCAATCCAACGTTCATTTCCTGAGTTTGTTTGCGTAAATATCAATAAAAGAAGTGAACTACATCACGTAATTTAATATATAAGGCCCTTATATCAACTTAAAAAAGAGTTAAATTATTTAATGAATTACTAATTGAATTTAATCGAATTAATAGAAATTAAAGAAATATTCGGATTTTACGAAGTTAATCCTGACAACTACACGTAATGTAAGAAGAATTTTTCCGCATCTCTTATTTAAAAGTATTTCATTTTGGATTATAAATTCTTCAAAAAATTCTTAATATATCAAATGAATTACTCTCAGACAAGATGAGTCCCAGATACATTCATCTCAATATTTGCTTCTTTTTTCACTATTCTTAAAACTAGTCTTGCATTTTTCTGTTTCCAAGAGTAAAGTAGTAGATTTAATATGTACGCAAAAATTATAAGCAAAAAAAAAAAAAGTTTTCTTTTAAATGGCTGATACTCGAAAATACCAATATTTTATAACGGTTAATAATTGATGCTTGATTTATGTCTTATGTTACATTTTAATTAGTATATTTGTATCTCTAAGAGAAGACTGTATAGCAAATGTACAATTTTACAATACTTGCTTCGCGTGTATACCTATATTTTTATTTATTTGGTATTTTTTCCAATACCCTTTGAAAAATCAAATCATTATTTTTTTCATTGAATTTCGTAACCACACTATTTTTTGAACAATTATTTCTATCTCAGAGATAAATATATTCATATAAACAAAACATTTTAAACATTCACATATTAACTACCACGCTTTAAATTTATGCAATTGATATGAGTATAAAACATGCATGCCAAATTTGTACCTATTTTATGTTTTGTGAATTTATATCAATGATGTTATAGATGTTTTTAGTAAATAACTGTGAGTGATTCCCCATTTTAATAAGAAAAAATTAAAAAATTAAAGTTTTTTTTAAATGAAGCTATTTTTAATCAAGGTCTATGTAGAAGTAATAATAATTTATGTGATATTTCCTTTCAGTGCACCACTTAATTATCAAAAATGCCATTCTGAACTATGAAAATAATGATAAGGATAAATAGATAATGATTCAATCTAAATTTTTAAAATATTACAGAGCTTCATTTTTCAAATAAAGTTATACCAAATGTTTTTAAGAAGTCACATAAGTTCATTTCAATATGTATTGCATACTCAATTCTATTTTTGTTATTAACTTGATAATCCCAGTAATTACATTAAAAGAGAAAAAGCATATCGCAAATAACAGAAGAAAAAGTAATCAAAACTGAAGGAAAGAGTAATAAAATTAAAGAAGCAGAAACTTTACATGCAGAAAAATGAATTTCAAAATAGAAATGAAAGTTGCCTATCAAAATATTTCATTCAAACAATACACTTCAAAGGAACCTTTATCCGATTTCTTTCTTCAAACCCTCCTTCACTCGTATCCAGTTTCTCTTTCCAATTAAAATTGTTTACCAGCTCCAAAAATATGTGGAAATGCTTAAAAAATATCAGAAAAGTTCCAGGGGAAAAAAACAGTTTTCAATTTAGATTGGATGCTACGCTTCTCTTATTTCACTCTTGCCGTAAGATATTTTTCAAAAAAAAAAATTCTCATTAAAAATTTGATCTGCTGAAACTTTCCTAAATTCTCTAGCATTATATTTTAAAAATAGCTCCAAATATCGGTATTAGTTCTTTTCTTTTGCTTTAATTTGTTAGCCTTTTTTCCTGTGTTTTGCAGTGGGAAAGAGGAGCAATAATGAATTGCATTTACGAAATATTCAAGAAGATTATAATGGCGAATTGTGATTTATTCATTCCGGCTTATATATATTTATTACCTTAAATATTTTTCTTTTTTTACTCTCATTTAAAAGTAGAATCAAGGCATTGTAAATGAGAGCTATATTAACTCGGCACTTCACGCGCAGTGCATGTCATACCACCGTCTTTCAAGACTCCATCTAGAACTTTTTTCGGAAAATGACTAGTTTCTCGTGTAGCTGACTTTAAATTCATATCCTTTGAGGGGCCTTAACTTTATAGGCGAGTTCTAAATATAAATTTCTGGATACCACCTCTGCGGGTATACAATATCCTGCGCTTGAATCATTGTTACAATTCTAAATGCATGATCCCGCTTTATAAAATCTTTCTTGAAGAAATGATGAAGAAATGGGATATTTAAGGAATTTAATAGAGATGCAGTATTTAATAGATATAATACAACAGTATTTTTGGATGAAAAAGTCTCTTTGCTGGGATGATGAGGAAGAATCGAATGATGAAGAGTATAATAGCAAACATGATTCCTCTACTGAAATCGATCCAGATAATTTAACTGAGGGAGAAATTATCGTCCTTGTAATAGAATGATCCCATCATATTCAATGGCTAGAAAATGTAATCGTTAGCCAATGACAATATTTTCTGTGTTGTTGAACGTTGCGATAATAAATGTGCAAATTATTTTGTTAAGTCAGAAACCATCTACTAAACTTTGAACCAGACGCTGATTTTTGAAGTGTTTTGGATTTCGATTTACAGAAGAATGTAAAGAATGTAGAAACCAGCAAGCAACGGATCTACGAAATTTAAAAAAATTTGTATCCTGGGAAAAAACCGCACCCACTCGCGATAAAGACTACAGGAGTGTATAAACAATGTACTGAATGCCCTAATAAAAAGAACAGAAAAACTAAATTTACGTTTGAAAAGTGTAATAAATATATTGTATTTTCCGACTTTTATTTCTTTTTCACCTTTGTATGCAAATTTTACTGTAAAAACAGAATGTAAACACCCTTGGGTATGAGAAACACGACGCGTGAAGTTAAGGTCGTTTTTTCGCGCGTGAAATGCCGGGTTAACGTCGCGCTATAAAGTTGCACGAGGACAATTAGCAGCACAGTGATACGTTGGTGATATCTTTTGACCGGTTGTGTTACTGTGCCTTTTGCGACACCCCGTACTTACTTTTCAAGATAATGGCCGGCCGCACATGGTATGTGTTGGTGAGAATTGTCTTTAAGTTTACCCTACGCTTCATTGGCCAGGTAGGTCGCCAAATCTCTCACCCACAGAACACATTAGGGACGTTATGGGAAGGCGATTGCATTAATCTAGGAATGTTAATGATTTAGCCCAACAGTTGGAGACAATTTGGTTTGAAATTTCACAGGCACCATCCGGGATTTTATCAGCCTATGCCACGCCGGGGTTCAGCTTGCATCTTGATCAGAGGTGGACCAACACCTTATTGATTTCTTCCCTTTCTAACGATGAAACTCTGAAATAATCATTCACTTGTTTAAAAACTATATTCGATTTTTTTCCCTATGTATGTTCTTCACACCGATCAATTTTTATTGCAATCGGACAATTCCTTCTTGATGCGTCATTTTTTTATTATATATAATGTGTATTTATTTACTCTCGGGAGGATCGAACTCACACAGAGGACCTTAGAGCATGAGTCGGCAACCTTTTAGGTCTGGTGTGTCAAACCAATCTACCAACATGATTCAGCATCGCAACACAGTAGGACATATTTGAAGCATTTTGATTCCCTATGCAAAGTTAGAGAACAGAGGTTAATAATAAAGATTTACATTTTTATTTTAGATTAATTTTGAATCATTTAAAAATATTTCTTAACATTAAAATAAAAAGCATAATATATATATATATATATATATATATTCAACAAAAATATTAAAAATTTAAAATTGTATATTTATTTAGTGCTTTTAAACATATTTATTAAAAGAAGAAATAGGCATCACAAAAAATAAGTATTTCCCTTCATTATAAAATAAAAAGATAAATAAAAAATTTAATGCAAACGCAGTGCTTGCATCTCTCTATTTTCATATCACAAAGTCAGGGATATAATTTTTGACTTCTAATTTGACACGATTCTGAGCATTCAGTTCTTAAGCAATTTCTTTGAGGATTCAAAATATTTTTCATGAGTGTGGAAAGCAGTTTTTCTTATTTAGATATGCAGAACCAAAAGCGGAAATCAGAGTTCATGTAATTTTCTCTCTTCCAACAATTAAATCTCTCCATCAACGGCATACAATAATTGAAAAAATAGCTGTAAATTTATCTTTGCAAATGTATTTCAGATTTTTCCGTAAGTCCGTAAATGTCCGTAATTCTGAAGATGTCTGTCAAACAAAGTCCATTACAAATTTCTCAACTTCCATCCACTCAAATATTGACAAATCTCTACAGTAGTACAGAGTATTACTGAGAATTGTACCACGTGCCATAAGTTGCCGACCCCTGTTTAAAGCTAGAATTTGATTCTTCGAGATAGACAGGGAATAATACAAAACAAGATTTCAATCATTGGCATGGCCAAGTAATTTTAGTGCGTTTTTCACATGTTGTATTTTACAATAATGCAACTAATGAACTTTTTATTAACATAAAGTAGTGTGTACTGTACCACTCCTCTAAATGTACTACTATTGAGCTGAAAAGAAATAATGACACAAATCTGTATCAGCATTATAAAAAAGCAAAACTGGCGAAATTCAGGAAAATTTGTAGGAAAATTCGGGAAAACTATGGGAAAATTTAAATATGATTCGGCTCATCTAGGGCACAAATGCGACCAAATGCCAAAAACCCGAGGTCAATTTGTTGCTTATTGGCTGAGAAAAAGGTACGACAAAATATGGAACGAAGACGAAATTTGTGTCTTAATAGCGCTTTTGTTCCACTACGTGAAAAACGCGCTAAAAAAGCATGAATAAGAAAATACCATACATAATAATGTTTCTTAAGGCCGGCTGGGTGGCGTAGTTGGTTTGTCGCTGGTCTTGTACAAAGACAATTCGACCCCAGCCCAAGTTGGTGGATCTTCCATGATGCAGAAAATTGACAGCATCCACGTCGTATGATTATACGGCCTATAAAGAATCCCTTGAGGGCCTGTTTGGCTTGAGTGCTCTCGTCAAAATTAAAAATCCTAGAACAAGTTGGCATCGTCAGAACTCAGGTGCCTCTCTCTGGGGAGGAACCTGGGCGTCAAAATTACTTGCGGCAACTGGTATTGCCTATATTGTGCAGTATAAAGTGATATCAGCTCTTGTGGAATATACTGGGTCTGAAATGGTAAAAATATCAATCCGCAGCACCCATTGGAAAAAATAATGTTTTTTTTTAAAGTTAAAGACCTCTGCACAAGAGTAGACGCGGAGGAGAGGAAATTACATTAGGAATATAATAGGTTATAAATTTTAAACCTAATAATTTATAATTCATAGAATTCTAAATTATCATCCTCTTACCTCATTATTTTCTAAGCAAAACGCGGGTAAGAAACTTAAAAATGTTTGATAAAAATATTGAAATTAAATGAAATTTCTTCAATTTAAAAAATGTTCACTAAACAAATCCTACTTTATCTGAAAATCTAGCTTTAATAAAACACATAACATATTTCATAAAATATCTTTTATGTGTCTCTTGTAAAATACATATATAAATGTGCTTGCATTTTCTGATAAGAAAATATAAATAACCATTATTCTCAAATTTTGAGAAATTTTCTCAAATTAAAAGGAATTTAAATACGTTTTAGCTATTTGCAAAAGACCTTTCTTAATGTATCGTGCAATAAATTGAAAATTTAATATGCAATGCAACTATTCTTATTTTCTTTTCTCCAATTTTTTTAAGTGATAGTATAACTAAATAAATTTTCTGGCATTTCATGACTCCCTTACATTTACAAAATTGCAAAATATGGTTATTGAATTTTAAAATAAATAAAATAATGATATTCAGAATCCCTTAAATAATAAATATAGTCACTTATACAATCCTTTTCCCCTTCTATTATTTTTAATAAAGTTTATTGTTATAAAAATACAAAATATATGTGCCTGAATAAATTAAATATATCTCGTATATTTACAAGCATTTGTTGTCGCAGTTGCTCCGCCAGCAGAAGAAATTTTAGTACACGATTTTAGAAAATATAAAATCCTTTGGAAAGTGATTCACATACGCAGCTCATGATTAAATTATATTTTAGACAAATATATACTATTATTATTTAGTATTAAACTTAAGTAAAGTATTGGTCTTTTTCTCCCTTTCTTAATTTGACAGACAAATACCAGATTGTCTTTTCATAAAATAAAAAACAAAGAAAATCACTTCAAATCTTAAATCAAATCGGCATTAAGAATTCCGTTAGTAAAATAAAAGAAATAGAAAATATCATGGCTCAAAATCTGTGATTAACTTTCAATAAAAAAAACATTAAAAAAAGTGTAAAAAATAAAACAAGCTGTGTTCATAATTCACAATTTCTTGAAAAACAAGAAATAAAATACATCGATATTTTCATATTTTGCGTCTTTTGATACATTCTTTTCGGAATAGATTTAAAAGATGTTTTTGTTTCTTATTTACAAGCATTCTCATTACGTAGGCTAATTTTTCTAAGGCTACAGGGATCTAGGTATATATTTCTTTCTATTATAATTGCAATAACTTTTTTGCAAAAAATAGAGACATGGGAATTTTTTGTGATTTTTAGATTTGATTAATACATTTTAAGAAAAATATGCTAAAATTAAGAAAAGAAAAGAAATTATTATTACTAAAATGGAAAAAGATTGGTAAAAAGTTTTAAAAAGTAACATAAATGGATCCCATTCTATACTAAACCTTTATAAACAAATTTTCAATTCTGATATGTTGCTATGTTGTTCATTTTTGAAATGGCCTTCAGGCTAAAGATATTTTAATTTTTACAAAATCTAGAACACTTTATCTTAGATATGATATAAAATTGCTTAAAAAAACAATGATTTTATTAACATAAGGGACTGTAAATTTTGTAATAAAACAGTGGTTGATACATCTGAAGGTTAAAACACTTCTACTATTATACAGAACATATACACATAACATTTCACAGTTCATTATTTTCAAAACTTTTTTAGCAATTGCTGTCCCCGTTTGAGCATTTAAAAAAAAAACCGCACATTTCGAGTAAAACGAGTTTTAAAGTATGACATCTTGCTTAAATTAATGGCATGCTTTTACTAAAACACTTGTAGTTTTTATTCTAATGTACGGAAAATAATAAACTTGGTATTTTTATAAATCTAATATAATGGCCTATAAAATAAACTCATACAATAAAAATTATAAATTTTTGGCAAAATTTACAATTTTAGAGTATTTGAAGCCCCACCAAGAGGTGTGGGAGAAAAGGGAAGGATGACTAGCCATGTTAGCTAACCAATCTATTTATTGCGCACACACATTATCAACAGGCAGAATTCTATAAATTCAAACTAAAAGAGATGTTCCCAGTCTGAGCAATATGAGAGTAAACAACGAGATGAGCGAATTATGAGAAGACTTTTAAATGTCAATCCTCCCTTATCAGGATTAATTCACTGCCCTAACTATCTGAGCTATAATTTAACTATATGACTAATCGTCACTTTAATTCTTTCCACTGTCTAATCTCTGAAACACGCTATAAAATAGAATAAAACCTGATCGGTGGAAATCTATTCTTCTCCTCTCATTCTCTTTATCTCAATATTACTTATATTATTAGCTTACTCAATATTACTGTATATTTCCAATCTAATTTGTATAATCACATTTACTTCTTCAGAGGGTTCCTTGCGAATAAACTCGAATTGATAGACGAAAGATTCACAAGAGGGTTAGGTTAAAGGAAGGATGCGGACAGATCCGTCACAAGTTATCATATTATGCTCACATTCTTTGAGATTTTTTAAATTTTTTAATAGCTTTTAAGAAGATTATATACAATACGTGCATTATTTATGTAACACACCGTATTTCCGAAAAGTATGACTACATTTTAAAATATTAATTAAAAGTAAACAAGAGCAAATGTATTCACTAACAGTGTCTTATGTTCCATAAAAAAAATATAGAAATTTTTTTTTTCTAGCAATGTTTTAATGCTCGATTTCAATGTGCGCACAAATAGTTGCTGTACGCAAAACATTGAGTCTACACTACATTTCTGATAACGAGCCATGACGCAATGCAGAATCAACGTCCTGAATGGCCGTTGTAGTTCGATTTAATCAGTTCAAGTGTGTTACGAATTGGAGATTGGTGAACAATGTTTTTCACTTATCCCTACAAATAGGAAGTCCAAAAGGGTTATAATTAGAGATCTAAGTGGTCGCGGTATTGAATTTCCTATTTCCATCCATTTTTCGCCCGGGGAAATTTTCTCTTTCAAATTCTAACGTGAAGGTGCCCATTTACAATGTAGATTTAAATTTAATAAACCCTTCTATAGCTTGCGTTTGTTCTTGTGGTGAAGCCATTTTGAAACAAGAATGTTATAATACAAAACGGGGACATTACACCATCAAATTTGCATTTCATTAAACAAAAACATTAATCTCTTCTTTATAGAACTTTTTAAAAAACCATTAGTGAAAATCTTTATTTCTTTATTTCTAAATCATTTTTGAAAATGTAATCATAACTCTTGGATACCCTATTTCAAAAAAATCTTGCTTAAATGATGCATCTGATATCAATACAATATTCATTTGAAAAAATTAATTCATTCATTTTCTATTTTTTAAAATAACAAATGAAACTTTATTATTTTTCGATAAAATTAAATAATAATAAAAAGAAAATTTAGCAATGGATCTATTGACATAACTTTAATATATATTTCATGTTTTTCGCAAAATCTAGGACGCCTATCTTGTTACAATATTTTTCTGTCTGTAGTGAATGAATGAGGGATTGTGAGAGTTTTTTTTATGGCGCACAAGAGCTTTTCCTTCTGTAAATATGTAAAATAAGATTGTATTTATAAGCATTTACTTAGAAAGGGAGTTATGCGGGAAAATGTACAAGAAACACACAAGATTAAAAATAATTATCGTAACAAAAATATCTGCAAGAAATGCAAACACCCATGAAGTAGATTTCCTACTTAATAAAAAATTCTTTCTAGAAAAGGAATTATTTTCGCAAACGAGATTATTTCTCTTTTCTTTTTCCTTTAATGCATTTGCTAAAATAATATGCAGAATATTTTAAAACGTAAAATTTCAAACACATCATTATCAATGATATTTTGAAAGTTTGAAAAGAAGGAAATTTATATATGTAAATTAAATTGTGCAAAATGCGCATACTTTTCCAACACAATTAGCTTAATTTAACGTAAGCTACAATGCCTATATTATCTCATTATGTATCCCTCTATCGTATTTCGGGATTAATTTCAAATGCACTATGATGACATTAAGTAACGAAAGAATTACATTACTCACACATATATATATACACACACACATATATATATATATATATAGTGTATTATATATGTACAATAATTTACTTTTTGTAATTATTTTCGTTTTAATATAAGCAATGAAAAATGCTTGGAGAACACTGAGTTAAGGGGACTCGGTACCCTTTGAACAGTTTTTTTCTACTAATGTATTTAAAAATTATGTTTTATTATTCTATATAATATTGTTTATGTTCAAGAAATTGATACGAGATGAAATTTTACACATATCATTCGCACAATTTCAAAAATTAAAAGACTTTAAGAAATTTTGGAAAATTTTAAAATTTTACTCCTTTTTTATTAATAAATTTTTTTACCGAAAATTCTTTATTAATATTCTTAAGGATGTTTTAGACACTTTTAGAGGTCGATATTACAAAAACCTTATTAGTTTTGCAAAAAACAAATAAAACGTGGATATGCATGCTAATATATACATGTTTTGTAGAAAAAATCTACGAGCTCAGATCAATAACACAGGTATGTGGCTTTCAGAGTTAATGATATTTCAGACTTCACAAAAAAAGAAAAAGAAGATAGAAATTCACTCAATAGTGTAAAAATAAGTCTTGATTTTCTCTGTTCTAAAGGCCTAAATTCTCTTTTCTTTTCTCCAATAGTCGTTTTATATAAATAACGACATCGATTAAAATTTTTAAAAAAGGAAATGGGAAGGAAGAAAAATGAGAGAAAAAAATTGGTAGATCTGAACGGAAGAAAGGAAAAATATGGTATGTTATACTCTTTTCATGGTGACCCTACATTTGGATCACTTCGAAAGTCGAATTTTGGTTGGAAGAAATACCCCAAATTACAAAACATTTAAAAATTAAATATTATTTCAATATCCTTTCAGCAACTTTTCGACGAAGTATTAAATGAACACAATGCAACGTTGACTAGTCTGAAAGTATTATCTTATTTTCAATTGCATTTTCTTCAGTTTATGTTTTTATATTTTTATTAAAAAATATTTTTTTAATTTTTTCCCCTCAATATTCCTAAGAAATTAAAATAAAAATATTTCATTTAATAATATTCAAATTTGAGATTATTATTTTAATGTAAAATTCAGCTGCAAATTACTAATGTAACCTGAGATATAATGATGTTCCAATAAAAAAAACTATATTTTAATGTTAATATAAATTTTTCGAGACATACTCCTTTTAAATTCAACACATTTATTGAAAATATTACAACAATTTATAAGAAAAATATCATTAACTTGTAATACGTGAGAAACTTTTCCACACTTATTTTTAAAGCATAATTACTACAAAACAAAATCTATTTATAATGTACCTTTATACGAAACTTTCAACCAAATTAATGATCCGTCTACAGACTGGAGGTACAGATACCCTCTTGAGTCTATGTGATAAAACAAATGAATGAAAGCGGCGCCAGACAGCAAGTTAGGCTTTTTTTTCTTTTTTTCAAATAAAAAGTACCTATGCAAGGTTATATATTTCTATAATAAATTATTGAGTGTAGAAACACTTTACTAAAACTTGCCAACCCTTCTTTTTAAGCAAAATGGATTTTTAGCAGCTATTTTGGTTATGGTATTATATAAACAAAAAATTTGGTTTCTAAACACTAGATTATATAGAAATAGAGAGTTCTTTCACAATGCAATATGAGAGCGCGGATTTCATCATATATGATTACAAAATTTAATAAATCAGTGGGAGATGAGTTTTATTACATAATTCAAGAGAGACTTATCTTCAGTAATATGTTTTAATATATTTTTTGGAGAAATTCTGCTTGAATAAGTTGTCCGTTTTAATGGTCCGTTGGGTTCTATTCACAATATTGACTAATCCTCTATAAAAAATACCTTTTCTTAGGTAATATGATTATTAAACCACTTTCTGTAAATATACCGCTGTTTATTTTAATGAGGGCTACTTTTTAAAGTCAAGTGAATAGGAAAGTAGGGGATTGTAACTGTTTTTGCATGCGGAGACAAAGACAGAATTCCAATATTGGGTGAGTGAGTGATTGAATATTAACATCCCACTGTTCAGCTACACAAGGGCTTTTGGCAACGGACCTTGTAATTTTGAACCATGGTCAAGTGACAAGGACGACACCTTAGCTGGCCCTCCCTCTCTTAACTACCACACTACACTAACGGGAGGACGTTTGAGCTCTCGACATATTTAACGTGCATCGCTTCCCTACACGACGGGTCTTTAGTGGTATTGGGTTCGAACTCATGACATGCCAGCCACGATCCGATACCTTGACGACTGGGCTACCGCGGCCCTTATTTTAATATTGGAGAAACTAATATTGGAACCGTCGTAGTTCAAACAAAAAGAATTCGATGGGCATTCAAGGACTAGTATTACTGTTGAGGATCATCTATTGAGATAAGTATAGGATTTCGATTCTAAGATTCTAGATTACACTCTCCATAGTTTAGTTTGAATTTAGGTAGTGATTAGAAAGTCATTTAAGTGTATATTTTAAAGAAAGGTGTCTCATCCTTTGGTGAACCCTCATATTTCAGCGGGCGAGAGTCTGCGACATGCCTAAAAGCGTCTCAAAGGGGGGGGGGGATACTGGTTTTTTATGGCTGTACTACATCCAATTTTTTCTTATCTTTTGAATGACGAAGAAGTGGCATATTTCTTAGTAATAGGTTTAAGGCAAACAGTCCGAAAATTGTTTTCAACATACGGTAAATTTTTATTTTTGAAAAATTCTGAACTATATCCTTATATGCTGTTGTTAAAAATAATAGATCATAATACTTCATGCACATTATAGGGTTAAAATTGTTTTTCCTTTTGTCGTTTTAAATTTTTTTCACATTTGACTCCATTTGAACCTAAGAAAATTTTCTAACTACTCTTGCTTTTCTTTTAACACTTTAAAAAAATATTCTCTTCTCTAAATTCGTTGATACGAGACATAAAAGTGTAAAATGAATGCTAATACGTTTGTGGCTTTATTTTATGTAAATTAAATACAGAAGTATATAAATTAAATATTAACATATGTGGGAGTGAAATAGACAATATACGTAGACCTTGATAACACATCAAATGATTATCATCGCAATGCACATGAGAATTATGTATCTCATAATATATAGCATTGAAGGTTGACCTAAAAAATTTGAATTTTATTTTCCAAAAATTAGTTATTATTTTTAGGGGGGAATAATAAGTTTCAGATATACCTAGTTGAAGAATATGAAATAAATCTAACATATTTCTGATATAGGAATAAATATAACTCGATAATATACCGGATTACCCTTCCAAAATTCAGTGGGTAAAAAAGGGATGGATCGACTGGCTGGAAGAATTGCACCAGCCTTGCCACACCATAAAACGTGAAGACACTTGTGCTTCATTCATAGAAATAACTTATCGCCCTCTCTATATTAGAGGGCGATTCCTTAACACGAATAAGACATTTTTACACAATAGTACGTTTCAGTTCACACCATTCGACATTGTCTGAAGCAGAGGAGATATTTAGTTATATATGCCTCAATTGCTCTTCTTCTGTATCCCACTAATATTTGCGGCTGCTAAAGTATGACACTTCCGCTAACGTATGAAGTTTAAAACCTTGTGGATGTGCCTTACCTCCAAGGCTTTCATGCGGCTAAGCTTCACCAAAACCTTGTGAGACAACACGTAGCACTCAACTTCTAGCAATTATTCATTGCTCAACAAGTTGCACTGTCATCTTAGCCCACCCGTCCTTCTAATTTGCCCCTCATCGTACAAATGTGGTCGATAATTCGTAAACTGTTTTAACGCCACCCGCTGATACACCAGTTGGATAAACATTGGTAGTATGTGGAAATATATATATATATATACACGAGTATGATCACTAATGACAATAAGTTAAATCATCACAGCAATACACTAGCAAACTCTTAGTCTTAGGAACAAAGATCTTAGGTTTAACTATCTTTATAAGGTGCTAACCTTCTCCTATATTTGCCTGTATAACAGGGTTGTGAAAGAAGAAAAAAGAGTGTATGAAGAATTTAATTAGTTTTTAAAAATATAAAAGAAAAACATAATAGAAATTACGAGCATCTAGAGAAAGTTAAATATTAGGCAAATTCAGAGCCCATATGAAAATGTCCATAACAGGAAAGCACTCTAAGAAGAATTGCTCAATAATAAAAAAATATTATGAGTTTAACTGCGAAAACCACATAACAGTTTTTAAAGATATTTTGTTCAAAAAAGAGACCTAGAATTAAATCATTGCGAAACTATTTTTCTTTTTTAATTACGCAACTGACAACACAGAGACACGTATCCTTATGCCACACAGATGTCCAAAATTAAAATACTACAATAATGCAGAAGAATGTACAATACAACAATTTACACTGAAAATTGTGAAGTATAAAAAAGGATTACAGAAAAAAGAATGTAAGGGGATAAAAGTTATACGTAAGGAGGTTTTAAAACAAGATCAAGTCTGCAATCTGCTCAAAAGCTCTTTAGCTTCCTAGCATGGCATTTTCGAATCACACAGCTGAAAAGCCAGCTTCTTTCGGTGGATAGGATAACCGCATTCCTATACACTTGTGCACCCTTGAAATATTACGGTCTTCTCTTTTGTCATCACTACGGTAACCTTTGACACCTTGAGAAACCCCCACTCCACCCATGAGGCGGGTGTACTTCGATGATAAAGGGGCGACCGCCACCATTCCGAGATCCTAGAGAGGGTAGAGGAAGTCCGTTGGAAAACATCACACAAAACAGTTGTGATCTCTCTCACAAAAATCAAATTCTGCACTCTAATGAACTAACCAATATTTTTAACAACTTCAATGTTTGCACTGTAATTAATAGCTGCGGCGTAAATAAACCAAATATTTAAATTGATAAATATCACGCTAAGATTTTTCTCATACGTCACACAAGTATCTTGAGAAAAAATTGTTCTGCGAGAGCGCTGAGCAGACGAGGAAATGCCCAGCGTTCAACATCACACCACTGGAACAAAAGGGATAAGCGGGACTATCAACTATTTGGAATCCGTGAAGGTCATACATTGGTATGCATTGTAACTAGACAAAATGCTACTGCGCTGCTTCTGGGGTAGTCTGAAAGATCGTAGGTGTCACTGTTCCAGAGTTTATTTCTTGTTCTTTCTTTTATTTGTGACAGTTGTTTGGCCTTGAAGGTCATATTGAATTTGTGACGGATTTATCCGCGATTATATTAATACCTTTGAGACTCTTCTGGGGAAAAATATTTTTATTCAACCAACTTCGCCAACCAAGAAAGCGTGATTATTTAAATGAAGTATACTATATAAATTCTGTTCTCGCGAGTTTGACAGTTGGAAAGTTGGATTCGGCAAAGAGTTTGCGAGTTAGTTGAAGATTGAATTATAATGGAATTATTAAGAGGTCTTGGAGTTGTCCACGAAAACGGATTACGGAGAGTGGATCCGACGGCATTGATCAACTCCCGCTAAAGATCTCCTGCAAGATTCAAGTGTAGGATCCGCTGCATAAAAAGTACATGTATCGTGAGCTTGTTTAATTAGAAGTTAGCTTATTAGTGTGCGACGTAGTTTATATTGAGCGTATTTAAGCTATCGTAGATTCAGTTGAGGGTCCGTAGTATTATCCCCGTGTTAGTGAATCTCACCTCCGCGCTCTACTATTTGATCGCCTATCTTAATTAGATTGTTATTGTGTCTGATTGATATTTTGGTAACAATAAATTAATTAGATTGAAATCATGTCTGTTGATCATTCAGTTTCTCCCACACACCTAGCCGGGTCTGCGGGTAGACAAGGGGTTTCAGATGTAAGCAGGAACCGACAGGTAATACAAATTTGTCAATATAGACTTATAACCAGCCTGGCCATTTCAAACTTGAGAAATGTAACATCCCCTTTTAGCCAGTCCTTTTTCCTTTTTCCCTACCAGGGATGCCACAATGAGAAGGCAAATGAAAGGATACGAAACAATAAGTTCATGAAATTCTCGCAGTAGGGATCTGCATTGCATTCCAGATAAGGGAACAGGAGTTTGTCAACTTTTAGCAACTGTCGCTATTGCTGTTTGAAAGGCAGAGAATACGACAAACTGTTCAGAAAAGGTACGACAAGCTTTTGGATGGGCTGATGCCACTTTAATCTCCTCAGTCTCACCGTCAATTATGGTCTTGTCAGTTCCCAAAGAAAGATAGCGAGAGAAATGTTCACAGAAAACACCAACTCCTGCAACACCATTTATATCAGGCTTTGAGCCATCATTATAGATGTGCAACCAAGCACCGGGTGGAAAACACACAAATGCAGATATTTTTCATCCCAGCGCTGAACAAAACTGCAGTGCAATCTTCAGTCTCTGAAACATAGTTAAAAAAATCCAAGAAGTAGAAAGTTGTAGCTTCCAAAGTAGGTGTTTACAATGGCTAAACCCGATTCGAAATCTTAAACGTATCCATCACTTTCAAGACAGCTTGCTCGTGAGTCTAAATAAAATGAACTGTTTCAAATACAATAATCTGTGAAACCATCTGACAAAAGTACGCAAAAATGAGATAAACCAATAAAAATTAAGTAAAATCCTAAAATAAATCAATAATATTGAGCGTGTTAAAAGAAATATAAAGAAAATTAAACTGCAAGTCATAATATAAGCAAGAACTTATAATTTTCTTAACATTGTGAATTATATTTCTATTTTTACTAACTAAAAAAAATTACATAATAAGGAATTAAAAATAATACTGCTTAGCTAGAAACAATATTACAATTCCAAAAATAATTAAAATTAAACGCTAACTTTTCTATTGAAGCTGAAAAGTGGATATTTCAAATGTCATCAACGATTTTCAGAACTTGAAAATCATTTTGTAAATATTACGTTTTTTCCCCAAAAAAATTTTAATATAAATTAGCTAAGCTACTGCTAGCAATTTCACCTTGTGAGAAGCCTTTATAATGTGTTTATATACAAATTACCATTTAATAATTTCCCTTAAGTACTTTAATTCAATGAGAGCATTAATTTTTTGAAGTTCAGAGCATTATTTAGTTCATAATGATTATATATTTTTCTTTTTTTTTCTGAAAAGAGCTCTTAATTGCATCATCAATATCTCTAGAATTAAATAAATCCTCAAAATTTTAACTATGTATATATATAGAGAGAGAGCTTTAAAAATTTAACGAGCTCTTTATTATACTTTTAATTCCTGTAACTATGAGATAATTCATAATATTTATAAAATAGTTTGTAATATTTTCCCAGAAGTAATGGGATAGTTAGTTTTAAAATCATAAGTTAAAATAAGAAATTTAATAGGATATTAATGGATTTCGTAGGTTAAAAAATTGTGGAAATTTAACTTCTGTAAGAAGTATACTTAATTTTTTTTTATTATTAGACTTAATACGATTGCTAATTTTTCTGTAATATTATTTAGTTTTAAGAAACTATACATTATTCAGAAAATACTTATGAAACATAATGCTGTACAAATATTTATAAACTATGGCATAAAATTGGCAGGTATTTTATCAATATGCGCTATGAGGGAATTTTTTTTTTAAATTTTTAATTATCTGCTTCATATCATTTTAAAAATCACCGTAATTAATTTAAAAATTTATATTTCAAGAGGAAGAAGAGAAAGAGGAGAGGAGAGACAGAAAGGAGAAGAGAGAGAAAGGAAAGAGAGATAATTATAAAAAAATATTGTATTTATGTAAGTTTCTCAAATGCTCTTTCAAATGTAAACCATATTTAACTGCAGATACTGTAATAAATTTAGTAAAACCTCCCCTTAACCTCTTCTTTAACACGGTGCTATTGTTTTTATAAATAGTTAATCTGCATAAATTAAGTCCCTTTATACTGAATATCTCTTAAAATATTATCTTTAATATTATTCAAATTACCAGTTTCAATATGTTGGCAATGCTCAGTAATAAGTTCTTGGTAATCCAAAAAATTAGAATTTTGTATGTTTCAAGAGACGTGACAATCATTGTAATTGAAGATTGACCTACTTTTTGTTATATTTAAGACTTTTTTAATAACACTATTCTTAATTGGAAAATCACAAATATATATATATTTATTAAAATTTTTAGTAAAATTACTACTATTAATGAGGCATCACTTCGCGCGTAAAAAACGACCTAAATTTCTCGTGCAGGTTATATCACACCCAAGGGTGTTTACATTGTGTTTTTACCGTAAAATTTGTATACAAAGATTAAAAATGAAAAAAAAAGTAGGAAATACAATATGTTTATTATATTTTTCAAACGTAAATTTAGTTTTTCTGTTCTTTTTATAAGGACAATCAGTGCATTGTTTATACACTCCTTTCATCTCGTCGTGAGTGAGTGCGATGTTTTCACTGCATTTTATTTTTTTTAAATATGTATCTATTTAAAGCTAAACATATGGCAGTGAACTTCTTTATTCTTTAAATTGAAAAATTTTGGAAATTCGTTTTTATTTTTTCTTATTGTTTTCCAGCAATAGCTTTTTTTTTTCAAAAGCTCATCTGAAAGTGGATAAGATGTGTACCATTGTCTTCTTTAAAATTACATTCTTCCCAAACGTTTTTGTGTCTCTTCATACAAAACATTTATTTTCCACAGTGTCTCCCTTTTCTAAATTTGGATCGATTTTAGTGGAGGGGTCATACTTGCTGTTATGCTCTCCACCATTTGATTTTTCCTCATCATAACCGCGAAGAGAATTTCTTCATCCAAAAATACTGTTGCACTGTATATCTATTAAATACTGTATCTATTAAATTACTTAAATATCCCATTTCTTCATCATAACTACAATATGCCATAGCATAAGGAAGATTTAATATGTGCGATTTGTATGGGTGATTCACGTACAGGGTATGACATATACGAGAGAAAAGGCGATATCCAAAAATATATATTTTTAATTCGAATACAAACCCCTCAAATGACATGACCTTAAAGTCAGCTACACAAGAAACTATCCATTTTCTGAAAAAGGTTTAGAAGGAGTGTTGAAAAAAGTTAGACGGTGGATATGAAACACCCTGCGTGAGAAGTGCCGGGTTAAAAAAATTTTGTTCATAAAAAATATTATAGAATTCAGTTTTAGAAACAATAAATATTTCTTTTTATATTGAAATCTCAAGCATATAGATCTTTATAATGATATATAATGTAAAGATATTAAACTAAGAGTGTGTGTTTAATATGTTTGATTATATGTAAAACTTTATTATCCATAAAATAACCATTACTTAAAATATCTACATGACAGCAACTTGTTAAAACCAAGTATGAAAAATTTAATATGCTTGGTATTATAAAACCCTTTTCAAAATTAATAGTATTATCAGTTTTATCAATTAAAAAATCATAGTCTCTACTTTTTCTCTTGGTTCCTGTACTCTAGTAGGGCTTCGTGCGTGCGTGTGTGTGTTTAATTATCGCTATTAAGAAGATTATTGTAAGAAAATTTATTACTTTTTTTGTAAGTAATCTATATTGTGCTTTTAACGCATTTCATAACGTTCAGTCTATAAGAATATGTAATGTTAAAACTTTCATTGAAGTGATTTTCCTGCCATAACTTATGTTTTGTATTTCAAATAATCTTTTAATAATTTGGATATTTCAAGATATTGAAAATCATGCAAATAAAAATTATTTGATTCAATTTTATGTGAGTTATTTATATTATTGAAATTAAAACACTCTGCTTACTTGAATTAATGCCGCCCCACCTAGTAGAGTGGTTATGACACTCTGCTTGTAATCGATTGGGCTCGGGCTCGAATCCCGAATAAGGCATTGATGTATCTTCGGGAAAAGAAGTCGGACTTTCACCTGAAATGGATTCCCGTCTCGAATGGAAAGCAGCGCACCCCTTTGTTCTGTGCTGGGATCATCGTTTGTAATAAAAGTCTATATTTTTCTGTGTTTGTATTGTATGTTTCTGTTCTATCTTTCGTATGTATCCAGGATAAAACACACGACACAACAACATAAATTAATCCTAACATTAATCTTACTAGAGGTTTGACAAGTATGACATTTATAAAGATAAATGCAATTAAAAGCTTTGAAAATATTGAATTCAGAATAAGAATCATGTTGAGCATTATTTAATACACACATTTAGTGACTTTACATTTATTAAATCTTAATTCGAGACTATTGTCTCTAGAATGTAAAGAATAGGAGTTATTAAAAATATTTTTTAAAAAAATGTTTTTTTTTATATTTGTAAACTAAATTTCTCGGCTTATTTTGTATTGCAAAAAATTATTAAAGTAATTTTTATTCCTGAAGATTGTCTTGAAGCTCTTAATTTGTACATTACTAAAATTGCTTTGTCTATTAGAATAATCTTAATCAAAAAAATGATTCTTTACACAATATTTCATCCATTTTAATTATTGTTTCTTCTCATTTTGAGCAAGTCATTATACTAAAATTTACATTTCAACAACTTATATAACCTTATAGAGTGGTTTGAATGACGTAAATTCCTTCTAACTAGTGAAACACAAATTGGGTTTTTAATATAAAAACCCTAAAAGAGTGAGAGAGAGAGAAAAGAGGGATTGATTTCATAATGCAGAAAGCTGCATAAAAATACCCACCCAAGATTAAATTAAGTTATAATTAATGGCTTAAATTGTTGCTACCAAATAAACCTATACTTAAGAAGAGATAAAAATTACTCCCAAAAGAGAGAATAAAAAAAACATAATTTTATAACGATACCTCACTTACTTAATCAGTGCACCACTGAGCAGATACTAGCTCACACCTAACTCAATTACCAGTCAGTAAGCAAACTCAAATCATGAAAATAGTGTTAGAATAAGATCCAAAAAGGAGAATTCATATTGAAAAATAAAATAAACAATAAGCAAAAAGTTAAGAAAACAACAAGCTATAAAATTCAATAAAATATATACACAACGCACACAAGATAAAATAAAATAATACAAATAGAAAAAATACACACAAGAAAATATCCTGATTATAATTAAATTAAGAAATATAAAATAAAATAAAATAAAATTCTACATTCTTGAGTAATATAATAAGCAATGAGAGAAGAAAAATATAATAAATACTATAACAAAAAAATTAATTAAAATTGTCAAACATATTGAATCTTGTAAGATTTCAAAATAAACTACAAACCCAATTGTTTATATTTGATAAAGTTAAGTTGAAATTCAAAATTTTCAACAATATTTAGGCATGACGCAGCAACATATATGTCGCAATGTATATAATCATTATTCATATATGAAATAACTATACATAGGCACCTGTAAACAAAACAATAAACGGAGTGAAGTCCGGCTAACGCAGAAGCCTTTTAAAATTGGTACCGTACCCGATAGTTTGTTGTACAAAACAATCTATGAGAAAGCTTTGCACTACAGCTGTCTGGTATTCAGGGGCAAAGTCACGCTGGAAGCACAAAGACCGTACAACGGCAGAGGAACATCATCTAATATGTCAGGTATGATATCCTGTAACAGCTGCAGGCACCTCTGTCTGTTTACGGTACCTTCTTAGGACACAAAAATCCCAGTAAGTTATCCTTCCAAATACCTCATCGCACTTTAATGAACTGGGGCAGTTGGTGTTTGATTCTCCCCACGAGGGATTTTCCAGCACTCAGGAGTGAACATTGTATCAGCTCAATAATCTACCACGTTGAAACAGTGCTACGCTCGATCAAACAATGTTGGACAAAGATCTGATCACACTCTTAAATATAGATGACAACTTATCCGTTTGAACCAACTGTCGTTTCTTACAAATTAAAATTGATGCTCTAAAATATTCTAATTCGAAGTTTTGCTCTATCTCTTACTATTTTTTATTTTCGATGCATATCTTCTAAATATCGCTTCTAGGGGCGCTGATGTCGTTTACATTAGATCAGGTGTAGTCGCTTTACTATACCGTAAACTCACTGCATAGCTGAAGCTCCGATTTCATATTTTAAACTCGATTCCACCAAAGACTATTTTATGAAATAGAGTTATTTGAAGTGTGTTAAAGTACTCTGGATCTAAAGTTTTAACGTGACAAGGTGTGAAATTTAGAAAAATAAATCATCACGCCATTCAACTATTGTTCAGTTTCGAAATGCATCTTTGACAAGTTATTATATAATTCGAAAGCCACATTAAAATCTCATTGATATTAAAGCAGAGAGTAAATTTATTCTTGTTTATAAAAATCTGTAATTATATGTTCTACACATGTATCAAATTAAAAAATATCTAAGATTTTTTAATAAGAATAATATCTGAAATTATTATCTGTTTATTTTAAAAATGTTAATGGAGCTAAAATGTTTCTTGTTCATTTAATATGAAAAAATATCTGTATATACATTTAAACTTGATTTCGTACAGTGAAGAGGAACCCCACACAAAAAATATCCACAAAGAAATTAGGAAATAAATGCGTTCAGATGTAGCTAGAATTATTTTTTTAAACAAGGAAAAATTTAATTCGCCCACATGAACATTTTTAAAAGCTTTACTTGCTTGCATCAAATAAATTGGTGCTCAGAATTAATACGGACACAGTCCAATCCAATTGGTCAAAAATGCAAATAAAATGTCTTGAGCCTGAATTATGCTTTAAATAATTTTTTGTAATCTCACATTCTTTGAAAGCTTTAGTTTTAAAATATCCAACGGAAAATAAAAATCCTAAATTGATTTATCTCAAAAAGGATTAATAATTAGTTTATTTTCATTTAAAATGCTAAGGATTATTTTTATTGGGCCAAATGCTTTGATATTTTTCTATTTATTGCTTTATACATGTTATAAAATTTGATATACATTTTTGAATCAAAGCAACACTTATTTATTTTTTTTAAAAATGAATTTTTAAAATAAATACATTTTTTAAGAAATTTTCAATAAGCATTCATAAAAAAGAAATATCCAACAAATACCAACCATGTTATCACAAAACCCATACCAACTTTTGTTATATATAGTTTGACGGAGTTGCTAATCTCTCAAATTTCATGAGTGTACACTAGTTTTTGTAGGAGAGTAGCATTTTTTATCAATTCATTTCATAAATTTTAAGTTTTTTTCCTTAAAAAATTAAACGGTTAACTTTTTTTCATAAAACTTTGAGCACTAAAATCTGTTTTACATAATGCATACACATAGCGGGCAACCAAAAATATTTGAAAATCATAAAATTAAAAAAATTTGTGAAAATCGCACCAAGTTCCCTGAGAGAATTTTGCATATTTTGTCGAATTTCATGAAAATATTTGAAGGGAAAGTAAAAATACTGCTTTAAAACAAAGATGCATATCTTGTGTGCCAATTACGTAAGCTTATATATGTATATATATGAGCATTGCTAGTTAAGTAACAGGATTTATAAGTGCGAGTGCCAAAATCCATTTTTCGTTCGCTAGCACCCCACGTCGAATTTACTGGTGTATTGTTGCAGCAATCACGATTCAATTAAAATTCAAACAGTCAAATTGAGTATCTACCAATGTACTGAATTTTGGGTAGGCTAGAAGCAAGCCATTCTGAAATCCATATTTATAGAGAATTTAAATTTACAACTAACGTCAAGTTAAACTTACAGAAAGTCTCAGGATACAGAATTCGTTGAGGTAAAGCCTGGGCAACGTCGTCCAAGTGCCATTACGACTAGAGAAGATTGCAATTTATCCATTACAGCGAGGCATGACAAGGATGCTATAGATTTCTCAGCTCCCTTGTGAGGTGTATGCGGCCAAAGAAACCCGAATTTCAAGGGTCACTGTTTCAGTAAGTCTTAATGAGAAAGGTCTGTTGGTAAAAATTTTTGTTTGCGTCCATCTCAGTTTTGCGAACAGGAGAGTCATTTAAAATAGTACATATATCACAGAGGTTTCATCAGGGATCCATTCAGCATGGATTGTTCTTTTCAGTGATGAGTCTTGGTAAAGTCTAACCCCAGTTATATATTCTTACCTTACTTTCATTAGAAGAGAAGCAGGGACCCCAGATACCTGCCCTCCAATGTTCGTGAAATCTACCATTATGGCAGCTCAGACTTGATTGTCTGGGCAGGCATTACATTGGATGGCGGCATACACCTCCATGTTCTTGAAAGAGACACTGTAACTGCTATAAGGTATAAGAATGAGGTCTTGGAGCCCTATGCTTGCCTTTTCACGGGTGCAGTTGGCACTAGTTTCATTTTAATGGATGACAACGAGAGAACACATGGAGCTCATCTGGTCAACGAATTTCTAGAAAATGACGGCATTCATTGGATGTGTTGGCCACAGTCAGATCTCCAGACCTCCTCTCTAGAGAGCAGACATTGAGTGCTCTGGGAAGGACAACTGCAGCTCGCAACTTGATTTCAAGAAGCATTCAAGGCCTTAAAACAGAGTTGCTGAACGAGTGAGATTAATTGCCCCAGAAACTTATAAATTTCCTTATTTCCAGCTTAACATCACGGTGCTAGGCTTATATACACTCATGTCCATAAATTAAGGATAATTCAGAATCACACAGAAATTGAACTCTAAAATAAAAATTTCACCTGTAGAATTACCACACACATCTTGAAGAAGAATATGCAAATTACAGGAAACCACCAGATGGCGCGGATAGTACGTCACAATGACGAGAGTGTAAGAGAGGGGTATATAAGGAATGGTGGCAAAGAAGTAAAATTGTTCACAAGCGCTTTAAAAGCCTTTCAGTGCAATAACCGCATAGTTATGGCACAAAGGAAGCATTTGGATGATTTTTTACGTGGTAGAATTATCGGACGACTGGAATGTGGACGTACCCAGCTGGAAGTATCCGAGGAACTTGGAATCAACCAGAGTGTCATCTCCAGGCTTTGGCAACGATTCCAAGATGATGGTAATGTGAGTAGATGTTACAGCACAGGTCGCCCCCGAGTTACAACGCCGAATGAAGACCGGTATTTGGCAGCTACTGCCAAAAGAAACAGACGGAGCACAGCATCAGACCTATTTCGTTAGCTCTCTTCAGCTACAGGTACGACAGTTTCAAGGCAAACCGTGTACAGACGCTTAGGGCACATTGGTCTATATGCTCGTAGGTCTGTCAGATGTGTTCCCCTTACCGCAACTCACTGTCGCCTGCGATTAACCTGGAGTAGACAGCATGCATTGTGGACACCGCAACAGTGGTCTTGTGTGATGCTTTCCGACGAGTCCAGGTTTAGTTTGCAGTTTGATTCTCGCCGTACTTTCATATGGAGAGCGCCAGGTACCCGTTACCACCAAGAGAACACCATTAAATGACACCGTTACGGTGGTGCAGAATGGCTCGTTTGGGGAGGAATTATTCTTGGTTCCATAACTGACCTGCATGTTCAGAGTGTAATGATGACAGGCCACATCTATCGGGATGTCATTCTGGAACAACATGTACGTTTCTTTCGGAGCGCCATGGGTGCTGAATTTCTGTTTATGGATGACAACGCCCGTCCTCACCGTGCAAACATTGTAGACGAATGCCTTCAATCGGAGGATATCACCCGTATGGATTGGCCAGCATACTCACCGGACTTGAATCCAATAGAGCATGTGATGGATATGCTTGGCCGACGAATTGCAGCCCGTTAATCCCCTCCCACCTGTTTACTGGAACTTCGGAGGGCATTGCTTGATGAGTGGTGTATTATTCCCCAAGATCAGATTGATAATTTGATACTCAGCAAGCGTAGGCATTGTAAGGCCTGTATTGCATCGTCCGGGAGACATACTCCGTATTAACCATCATACTAACCATGTTATACTGTTTTTTGTAAATAGGTTCTTTTTTGAAATTGCTCCAGGGAGTAAAAATCGTAATTTTTATTAATTATGTCAAACATATAGCATCTTTTTTGCTCTTTACCTTTTGTTTAATAAATTGACTTTACAAATAAGTCAAATTTGTTTTACTTCTGTCTCTTTCTTTTCCTGAACTTCATTATCCTTAATTTATGGACATGAGTGTATATAAGAGGGGGTCATACCTTTATTTAACCACATTTTTATTTTATTCTGGAACTGCTATTCCTTACCTTCCGACTGCAAAGAGTATTACACAAGATCAGGTGTGTATGTATTATAACTACTTGATGGTTATTTTTTTACATTATATCAATCGCGTATGTACGTACCAAATTTCATTAAAATCTGTCTCGTATATAAGTTCTAGAGATAATCTACCAAATATATAAGTTCTCGTAATTTTTAACGTCAATTTATGTATATAAAATGCATGTGGGAATTCCAAAATATTCAATTTTAAAAACTTTTCTTCGTAGCAAAGATTGGGGATTTTCTTGTGGATAGCTGATTCAAAATCATCTGTCAGAAGAAAAAAAAATTGTGACACAATATAGTTAATGATCAGTTTTTGAGATTACAAATTATTGTTTAGCCTCTTGTATATGTCGCTGTAACCAGATGTATAAGATTAAAACTAATTCTGGAATTTTAAAGTCCTTTTAGGACTGATACTGATCGCAAGAAAATGTCATTCCAAAGTTGGAAACCTGCATTCTTAAGCAAAACACACAAAAAAAATTGTCATTTGCATTCACAATACGTGATGCATAAAAAATTCCACAAATAAAGAACACATAAAAACAGGTTCGGATGTATAGTTCATTCAACAGTTTACTAGTCTTCAAATAAATTTTCAATTTAACTTTCCCATTTACCCATTACCACAAATAAAAATTATCATTTTATACCCATTTATTAAGGGGTAGAGTAATAAAAATAAGTGAAAATCCAAACAATAATATTTACTGCCCTCTCATATCCTCTTTTCCTGTATCATTTTTCTGGAAATACGGGATTTAATTTGTTGTGGAACACGAGAATCACACTTCTGGAAAATATTTTCACCTCTCTCTCAAGGACCTCTTCTTAAGTTAAAGTTCTTGTTTGCTTAAGAATTGATCGTGCAAAAGTGATTTCGTTTCAGCTTTTAAGTAAGCCAATTACATGTAGAGAAGCAGAAGAGGCTCTATCACTTAGGGTTAGTCTACTCAGCTGAATTTTAAAAGCATTTTTATCTCTTTTCCTGTGAAAGATGTCTTAGATAAGATTAATTTTAGTATAGTACCTTAACAATACTAAAAGTTCAGAACAACATTAATAATTACCAGTGACCCCATGGGCTTATCATATATAAAATTATATACAAAAATTAACACTTGACTTGATAATTTTTATGGTTTATAATTAATCCCTAAAAAACTGCCGATTAAATGTTACGCGATTCGCTCCCCAATGCCACCGTTTTCCACGTAGGAGCGCGTATGTGATGTATTGAAGGGGGGGGGGGAGGAATAAATAAGAAAATCTTCTGAAATAAAGAAGTCTTTCGCAAACACACATTGTTATGGTCCTTTTACTGCATTCCACACACAAAGCTTTCGGAATAAATTTATGGATAGCATTGCCTATAAAAGATCGTACTTCGGAAAGACGTATGTACACGTCTGGGGCAATTAACGCCTTGGCTGAGTGAGACATTGATATATGCCGGAGGAACTTAAGAGGTTATAGTCGTATTGTGGCTTTAGCGACAAAGTTTAGTATTATTAAATTCAAAACACTGTTATTGTGTGTGTGTGTGTGTATGTAGGGGTATGTATAAATTTTTTACTGCATATTGGGTCGCAAATATTGAAACTTTGAGAAGCACTGCACTAACTTGAGAAATCTGAGTTCCAACTGAGATTTAATACACATCAAGTCCAGTACATGATGGTCTTTGAAAAGATAAAATAGTTGCTAGAGTATTAACGAGAGTGCCGGAGTTGCTAGATATATGTTGGTGTACTTCTAATGGTATAAGCATCAAGGTTTAAGGAGGTCCAGAACGTCCATAGGAGCCCATGTTAAATTGAGTAAGTTTATGTACTTTTTGTCGGAAACTACTTACTTCTCTTGGATAACGCTTTTAAAATAGGTTATGTGTACTTTCAATAAAACTTTAAAGAAGGGTTTTGTCTTTTTGTTAAAAATTAAAGTAATTATGCGAATTTTTTTTAAAAATGTCCAATTTTTCACCCCAAAATTTAGTTTAAAAAAGCCTTATCTAAAAAAGTTTTCAAGATTTATATAATTTCCTCCACATTTTTAAAAATGTGTAAACATGTTAAAAGTATGCTCACTGAAAATTTAAGAATTATATAATATAAGTGGTTTTTTGAGAAAAGGTACATAAAGTGAAAAATATTACATTTTGAGAAAGCAGGTTTTAAAGTAAAAATTTGTGAGCATTTACTTTTTTTAGTACTTTCCAGAAGCATATGTTAAGCATTTTCTTTACATTCTGCTCCTACAAAAGACTCTTCATTTTTTTTTAACAATTTAGCCTTTTGGGGGGGATCTCAAGATACTTTCGTCGGGTTACACGAATCCTATGTGCATCTAATGTTTTAAAGCATGACATACGGTTATAACTTAGTTCAATATCACTATGTCTTAACATCCTTAATTTTGCTACATGAATCATATTGAACTGTGCAATAGCCATATTCACGCCTAATTTTGAAGTTTTTAATTCGACAAATGCAGAGTTTGGAATCACTGACCATATGATGTTACTGACTGACTCATATAGAGGTTTTGAGTCTTTCCATGTAAACATTTTCTAAATAACATATAATCACCTAGGTCTCTAAAAATTGGCTACATTTGATTCATTATGGTATACAGCACGTGTGTGTATGTGTTTATGATCACAGTGCCTTTCGTTACATTCAGCTTCTGCCTTTTGAAACTTGCGCCATGAATTTATACCCGCAGAACACAGTCCATGTTGAGGGCTCTCGTTTGAAGACAGAAGATGAAAATAAATTGATATTATTTCTAATAGCCATACCAAATATGTTTGAATTTTTTTATATTAAAATATCGGTGAGTTGGTTACATGACCACTTTTTCTACCACTTAACTTTTTTTTTCTCTGTATTTGCTTTTAAGATCCAAAAGACGTGTACCCGTACACTTTTCTGGATATGTCCAATACACTCTAATTTTTCCATTTGAACATCATATGAATTCGTGCTCATAGGAAACTTATGCAAGGATGAACTAAGGTGCTCCTAGCAGAGCTCATTCGATGCGCTTCAAAGAGTAGCTTCATTTAAAAAATATAAAAAATACTTCGAATTATCGTATTTCCTCATATCATATATCGTTTTAAACAGAAATATTTGAACTCCAAGAAAATATAAAAAAGGGAAAATCAATAATTTTTCAAAAATTCACTCCTTAAACACCACTGAATGAACTTTGAGTCTGAAATGGTAGCCTTGTAGTTTAAGTGATGAAATCGTGACCGGTTTTGTCGACTCACGGGATTGAGTCCAGATGCCACTGAAATAACCAACGTGTGAATCGTCTGATGCATGTTAAAGCTCTCGTGGCCCAAAATCTTCACATTCGTTTGGTGTGGAATTTATGAAAGTGGGCTCTCTCTCTCTCTGCCATTGAATTGTCATACTCGTCACTTTATCTTGGATCAAAATCACGAGGCTCAACATCCATAGTCCTCGAGTTGCTTTAGTGAATGTTTTATTAACGTCGCTCTATACCAGGGGTCAGCAACCTTTTAGTTGTGCCGTTCCGAACCAAACTACCAATAGGATTCACCGTGCCACACAGTGTAGGATGCTCTTAAAACAATTCGATTCCCGCGATAATGCATGCAGAGTTAGATAATAGATGTCAATAATATAGATTTAGAATTACATTTTTTTTCCAGTTTTGTATCATTTAAAGATATATATATATTTTTCTTAACATAAAAATTAACAGCATAAAATATAACTTTCTTAAAAACAAAAGTAAAAGAACTAAAATTGTACATTTATTAAGTATTTTTAAATATATTTATTAAAATAAGAAATAGACAATATATAAATATAAGTATTTCCCGTCATTATAAAATAAAAGGATAAATGTGTGAAAATTTTAATTGCAAGCCTAATGCTTGCACCACCTATTTTCATATTGCAAATTCAAGGTATAATGTGTGACTTTCAATTTGACAAGATTTTAGCATTCAGTTGTAAAATAATTTCATTGTGGACTCGAAATATTTTTCATGTGAGGAAATAATTTTTACTTAGGTATGTAGAACTAAAAGCGAAAAGCAGAGAGTACATACAATTTTCTCTCTTCAAACAATTGAATCTCTCCAGCAATGACATTCTCTCAATAATTTCTTTCAGATTTTTTCATAATTCCGTAAATATACATAATTCTGGAGATCTTTGTCAAATAAGGTTCATTACAAATTTATCAACTTCTATCCACTCAAAAATTGACCAATTTGTAGAGTAGTACAGAGTACCACTGAGAATATTGTACCACGTGCTACCTGTGGCACGCGTGCCATAGGTTGCCGACCCCTACTCTATACAGGGACACGATGCTATTGCCAACGAACTTCATAATTTTTAACCACGATCAGGTGATGAGAAAGACACCTGAGCTAGCACTTCCTCTTCAAACTGTCATACCACGCCAACGGGAGGATGTTTGATCTATTACAGATTTAACGAACACTTTTGCCTCCTGGTGGCTGGTCTTCAGTGAGTGAGTGAGGGAATCTTAACGTCGCATTATATAGCTATTCGAGGACTTTTGGCGACGGACCTTGTGATTTTGTACCATGGTCAAGTGACGAACATGACACCTGAGCTGGCACACCCTTCTCTCATAAATTCCACACCACACCAACTTGAGGACGTTTGAGCTTCGACAGATTAAACGTGCATCGCCACCCCCTTCACCGCGGGTCTTCAGCAGTAGTGGGCTCGAACTCATGACACACCGACCACGAGTCCGTCTTCAGAGACGCAAAGCTCATATCGGCCACGAGCTCGTAACCTAACCTCTATGCTCCCATGGCCACTCGTGTTGCTTTGAAGTGTGACGTTATTAAACACTCACCCTATGTACTCCTTCCTGCATTTAAAGCGAGGCTATACACACAGTACCCTGCAAATCTCACACGTTTTTTTTTTTTTTTGCATTTTTTACTTGTGGCGCATATTATTGTACAGCTGGCACCAAATTTCAGATCTGATAACAACAAATTAGTTTTTCAGATATTTACAGTTTTCTGAGCTTAGGATTTGGGTTTCTTTTAAATAATTTTTCCACTCTAAAATTGAAGTAACTTAAAATATTTATGAGTACAATCAACTCTTTCAGCGTAAAATGGTTATTGACTTCAATTTCTCTCCATCACTAAAATTATTTCTGCTTGATTAATTTTTGAGTTCTCATAATTACTTAATTGAGATTGACTACAAGGCCATTTTTTATTTTAAAAAATAGTTTACATAACTCTAAGAAGCTTTATCATCATTTTTTTTCCAGTCGAGGTAATGCCCTGTCCAAAGTGTTCTCAGGTTGCTATGAAAAACAATATTTCGAAGAAAGGAAATACTATAAATGAAAAAATCTAAATACGCCGTCGGTTGATACTGCAATTAGACTTCCAAATACGCGCGTTCTGAATACAAATATTGCAGATAAACTGAATATTTCCAGAATGTACCTAACTCCATTATAGTAAACATACTGTAGTACCATTTTATAGTATTTTAAAGTCGTGCAAAAATACTCAAAATTGTTAAGTAGCCCCAATTTAAAACTGAAAAAAAATTTTATATACAAACCTGGAATTTTTAGTTTAAGTTAGTAGCATATATATATATAAATGTTTCAAAATTTTTGTGAAAATATTAGGTTAAAATTAAGTTGAATAACCTGTCGTCGCAACAAATGCTATCATTATTATGTAAAAATATATTTTGAGTTAAAAAAAATGTTTTCAGTCAGATTTAAATAAAATAGTGTTTTAATGTAGAAAATAACATATTTAAAAAATTAGAGCTTTACAGGCTTTGTAAGCTGTTTTATGCCTTTGCACACAAACTTTAAATGCGTTATAAATGTTTTCTAATCCCCAAGGCTTTTTTTCTGTTCAAAATAGAGTCTTGAAATTTTTGTATATACTCCCAAGCGTATGTTCTGTAACAGTTAGTATGGATTTAGGCCTGAGATCTCTAGTTACTTATAAAAAAATGCTAAAACTAATATTTAAAATATTTTGTGTTTTTCCCAGGTTCAGCTAGAAAAATAATTATTAAAAATCAACAATGAAACAGATATTCAAATCCATACTAACTGTTGTTTACAATAGTCTAAGAAACATAAATCTCTTTATATAAAATGAATTAAATTTAAAATTGAGTATTTTATAAAAAATTTGAAAAACACTTCAAAAATTCTTAATTTTTTGAAATTGTGAAATAATGGCTCGTCAAACTAACTTTTTTTCTTACAGAATAAGCTTAATAATGTAATCTAAATATAAAATATAAATTTTTTTTACTGTAACTGTCTGCAAAAAATTTCTTTATAAAAGGGTACTCTGTAGTCTTAAAACGAGTCAGATTCTTTCTTTCGGTTTTAAGTTTCCAATGATAGGCAGTAGATTCAGAAAATTATTACAGAAAGGCTCAAAGACTTCCAAAAATATGAATGTTTGTAAAATTTGAGCAATTGTTTCAACAAATTTTACATTTACTTACAAATTTTAATTCAGAGAACTTCGTTTTATAATTAAAACTTCAATAAAACTTTGATAGAATAAAATTGGTCAGCAATTTTCTCGTTTTCATTTTTTTAGCAGTTTCTTTAAAAAAAAATTCGAGCTGAAAGGAATTTTAATCTTTTTTTCAATCATAATTGTTTATGACGATAAAAAAAAGTTTTTTTTATTCGAAGCAAAACTTGTATTTTAAAACTTATGTATTTAAAATTAATAATAGCAAGGTCTTTTATAAAGTATTTCTCTTAACAAATATCCCATTTTTTACGAACTGGAACATTTTTTAAAATTTAAATGGCTTTTTTCTTTACCTTTATTAAAACTAATCGTACCCCCCCCCTTCTATATTATCATTTCATGGTCTTTTAATTACCATACGATAATGCAAAGGGTATTTACATATTTTTCAAACACTTACGATGTAGGATCGAAAAAATACAAATAGCTCAGGATGAAAGCTCCAGGCAACTGTTCATTTTTTTAAAAATTAAAACTTTCATCTGATGTTTGAAATTTTATCTTTTTTTAAAATGGCTATCAACAAGTTGTAAATTGATACATACTTTTTCGCGTACATTCCAAGGAATAACATTTTTATGCCGTAATTAAAAAATGTTTTCAAAAACATAGTATAAAAAATTTCTTAGTTTAAAACAAACTATGTTATTAATCTGTAAAAATAAGTCGTCAATCTATACTTCTACCAAGAAAAATGGCTCTAAATAAATGTACCCAAAGCAATTTACGTACAATATTACAAATATTTTTAAGGGGATACAGTACGATTCAATTGAAAAAAAAATCGATTAAAAAGTCGAATCTAATTTTCTCAGCATACATTATTTTTTACATACTTTTCTACAAACTCTCACAAAATTTAAAAGTTCTAAGTTTAAGAAATGCAGAGTTGCGATAATTTTGCGTTTGTTTTTATTCACATCCCACAGGTAAATCAAAACTTTAATCTGACTTACCTCGAAAAGATAAAATACCAAGTTTGTCTTCATTTAAAAAGCTAAGGTTTTTTTTTTGTTGTGCCTAATACTTGGAAACTCTTTTCACTTGTTGCTAACAGTACAAGGAATAAAAGTTTGTATACGCATTTTTCAATCAAATCAATACTTATAATTCAGGGAATATTCAATAAGCATTCCTAAAAAGAAATATTGCACGGATACCAATCATGTTATCGCAAAACCCATATAAAATTTTGTTGTACATAGCTTGACGTACTTTTAAATCAAATTTCATATATATATACGTTAATTTTTGTAGGAGTAGCATTTTTAAAATCACTTCGTAAGTTTTTTTTTTCCAAGTTTTTCCATTAAAAAAATAATGGTTAGCTTCATATGAAATTTTGAGCACAAAATCTGTGTTACATCAGGCATACATATTGGAGGCAACCAAAAAAAATTTTAAAAATCATTAAATTAAAAAGTTTTGTGTAAATCGTACCATAATTAAACGAATTTCAAAATGATAGTGACAAGAGAAAATCCTTCGACGCAAAAATCAATTTGCAGCATCTATAAAAACAATATGTAAAAGAAATAATAGAAGATACATATGGTTTTAAAAAGATAAAAAATATAGAATTAATATTACCTTATTTAAAAACATGTGGCTCAATAAGTGACATGTTTTAGATCTTAGTAGTAGCAGGGTGATCATGGTTGCTTACATGTGGCTGTCATTAATTTTGTCGAGTTTGGAAATTGAGCCCTGATACCACTTAAGTCACGCTACGCCGTGTGGAAAAGGTAATGCACATTAATCTGTCAAAACTTTCCACTTAGCATGGTGTGGAAGTTTAAAGAGTGAGGTACATTCTCAAATGTTGTCTTCATTTCTTAACGGTGTATCAAAATATCAATGTGCTTCGCTAATATTCTTCGTGACTATTTTTAAAAGAATCAACCAATGAAATTTACGTCTCCTATTTATCACTTAAAAACTATTAAAGTCGCCAAGTGGGTGTCATAGTTGGTTTGTCGTTAGTCTTGTAAGTCTGAGGTAGCGGGTTTGATCCCCGCCCAAGTCGGGGGATTTTCATGAAGCAGGAAATTAACAGTAGCCATGTCACATGATTATGTGGCATGTTAAAGATCCCTTGAGTGCCTGTTTAGCTTGAGTGCTCTCGGCAAAATTAAAATCCTTCTTTCGGTTTCATTTCACCAGAGCTCAGATGCTTTCCTCTGTGGAAGAAACTGAGTGTCAAAATTACCTCCAGTGATTGGTATCCGCTTATATGGTGCCGCCCTAAAAAGATAACACTATCTGGGGAAAGTACTAGATCTGCAACGGTAAAACACATATCCGCCGCTCCATCAGAAATTAGAAAACTGATTAAGTTTTTGCTGCTGAGTGATTAAGTATTTATCAGCATCACGCTTTGAGGCAACACGAGGGTTATTCGTGCATTTCGTATTCTGAACCATGGTTAAGTGCCGAGGACCACACCTGAACTCGTACCCCTCTCTCCTAACATTCCCCACCACGACAATGAGAGAACTTTCAGCCTCGACAGACTTAACGAACTTCAGCCCTTTTACATAACGGATCTTCATTGGCAACAAGACTTGAACCCGTGATACGCTGGCCATGAGTTTGTGACTATGACCACTAGGCTAAAGTGGCCACTTTTGTTCAGCTGAAAAGAGTTCTTTTGATGCGCAAACTTAATGGATTTGATGTATCCTGGAAAGTAATGAAGAATGTAGCATGCAGAATAACCATGGAAAATTTACGAAATGTCCATAGACCTAAGTTAACAACGCACAAAGTAGATTTACCATTAATAAATGAAGCTATAATGAAGAACATTTAAAAAATTCACGTATTTTCATTTTAAACATTAAAAAAAATTGTCCCGAATTCGTTATAAAAATGAGTAAACACACTGTATATATACTAGGATATAAACTACCATTACAACATCATTATTTTAAAGGGAAAAAGGCAGAAATATTTTATGATAAATATTAAAACTGCAAGTAGTTATTGATATTTTTATTCCAAAAAAGGAATAGCTGTTTTCAAAATATCTCAAGGAAAATATAAAGGCCGAAAATATCATTCGCGTAAGGTCGTTGGCAGTGTACAATTATTTTTCAAAGAAGATTTTCCAATCTTTTGAATTCAGAAAATTCTACGAGGAGATCAAAAACACTAAATATTTTGTTATCTTTATCATAAAAAAGCATCCTACTTATCATATATTCAAAACTTTTTTGCAAAGTTTGGTGGATAATCGAAAAACTTTTTTTTAATTCTGTGCCTTGAAAAAGGAAAAAGTAAAAATACATCAGAATAAATGTGAAGGAAAAAAATTACTTTTATAAAAAAAGTTATGTTTGAAATGATATAAATTCAATTTTTTTTTCTTAACTTTTTTAAAAGTAAATTCTTTTTTTTCAGGATACGTTCAGGAATCCAAAATTAATCCTTTACAGAGTTAAAAAAGTTTTCGAATCCCAAGACTATGTCACCATTTTTTAAAAAAACATTAGAAATTTGATTGATCAGCTCTTGGGATTTATGAAGTTAAACTTTAAAATTCTGTGTCACCAGCCCCCAGGGCAGCCAATAAGAGTCTATGTTCACGCTACCACCGACCAAAAGCAAGCTCTAAGCTCTCACCCCATGCCAAAAATCTCATCTCTACAGCAGTCAGATGAAGAATCATTGCCACGCCTCACGGATGCCATCGTCTCAGCCAATAGCCATGATTCCTGTTAAACAGAAAGAAAAACCCCACCATCGCCATGCCTAACATCAAAGTCAACCAGGATATGGGGCTGAGGACTGTTTCACAGTCCAGATGGCCACATTACAACGCCCATTCAATTCTGTGTCATTTTAACAGAATACTCTGGATTTTAAAGAAAAACATTAATAAATAATAATATTTAAAGAAAACTACCCTCACTGCAGTTTTAGGTCCATTGCGATTATATTAGTTTGTTATATAAAATGTCACAGAGCATCATAAAATTAACCACGGATATCATTCAATATGCTTCAGCTTCAACTACACTTACCGGCATTCATTTGACCTACAACGACTGATGCTGGCTGGAATACTGGGGGTGAGTGAGTGAGCTAAGTGAAAAAATAACTCACACTCTAAAGCAACGCGAGGCCTATTGGTGACGGACCTCGTAATTTTGAACCGTGGTCAAATGACGAGAACGACACGTGAGCTGGCATCTCCCCCACTCTCCTTATTTCCCCACCAAGCCAACTTGAGCCACCGTGACGCATATCTAAAATATATCAGTCCCTCTACTCGTCGGGTCTTCAATTGCATCAGGACTCGTTTCGGAATCTGAGGTATAATTGCAAATTGTGAAATGTCTGAGAAACTGCCTTTGATTAAAATCCGGACAAAACAGAACATAACTGTTTGTATGAAAAATATAGCCAGATATAGGAATTCAGTACTATATATTGAATATGTCACTTCCATGCTCTTCTAGTTTAGTTGTAATAATAAATTTTGAGTTGAAATTTCACAAATTTAGTGTCAAAAAGTTGTCACAATAATGTAATCCTAATTGAATCATCATGAACAGTGAAGTTCGAGTCAAATGTAATAAGGGGGTTTCTGCATGTCACATAGAATTGTGGTCTCACAAACGATGGTGAGGAAAGTAAGTTTCTAGTTCGAGTACCATACTCGCCACTTGACCATAGTTTTAATTTAGGAGGCTCATCGGCAGTATCATCTGATTTGACTTGACTTTTTTTCCCAAGTCGCACATTTGAGGCTACATGAGAGTTACTGGGGATGGGTTTCATAATTTTGAACCTATGTCAAGTGACGAGAAAGATATCAACCTGGCGCGCTCTCTCTCTATCTCTCTCCGAAATTCCCCACCAACAAGATGATTTTATCTCGACAGATTTATCATGCATCAGCCCCTCTACAGGCGGGGTGGCCACGGTAGCTTCGTGGTTATGATCACAAATTAGAGGGAGCCGATGCACGTTAAATCTCTCGAGGCTCAATGTCCTCCCGTTGGTGTGGTGTAGTAGTTAGGAGAAGGAGGAACAAGCTCATGTATCGTCCTTGTAACTTGACCGAGGCTAAATTGTCGCCAATTGCCCTCGTGTTGCTTTCTTGTGCGAAGTTAATATAACACTCACTTTACACAGCGGGTCTTCAGCGGCACTAGGGCTCGAACTCACGACACGCCGGTCACAAGCTCGTGGTCATGAACATTACGCTACCGCGGTCTATAACTTTAACAGGGAACTGTATTTGGTTTAACGTAAGACATCCTCTACTCCGTAAAATTCTCAGGTTAAAGACCATATAGTAAACCCAATACTCAATCTCAAAATGTCTATCTTTAAAGTTTTAATCTTTTTAAGCAAATTTTCTACAATTAAGATATTAAGATTTAACGTGACTTTCTTATGCATTATAACGTTTGGTATAAAATTTACCAAGATTAATGAGATTAAAGCATCCCAGCCCCCAGGGCAGCCAATAGGAGTCCATGTTCACGCTACCACCGACCAATCAGAGAGCAAGCTCTAAGCTCTCACCCATGCCAAAAAATTTCATCTCTATAGCAGTCAGAAATGAAGGATCATTGCCACGCCTCCCGGATGCCATCGTCTCAGCCAATAGCCATGATTCCTGTTAAGCAGAAAGAAAAACCCCACCATCGCCATGCCCAACATCAAAGTCAACCAGGATATGGGACTGAGGACTGTTTTACAGTCCAGATGCCAACATTACAACGCCCATTCAAGATTAAAGCACTGCTAAGGATTGAACTTCTAGTTATACTTACAAAAAACAGCAATGATGTACTGTTAAAAATATGCGACGTTGTGCTGACTAATTTTTGTTTCTATGTAGCCTTCTAAAAGGGAAGTAAATGGAACCAAAAGCTACAAATCATTTTCGGCATAAGATAGTTCAAACGGGATAGAATCCTAAGAAGAGCGACTGTATTATTTATTGTTCTTCCTTTTATTACCTAAGAACGAACTTTTTATTACCTAGGAACGAACTAATGGCATTATAATACTCAATATTTTATCAATTCAGCATTAAATGTCTAAATGAATAGAGAGTATAATAGACCTTCTTATCTAAAAATACAATAGTTATTTATGAAATATACTTGCTTGTGTGTTTTTAATATCTAATAACAATGAACTACTGTCGTACGTTGGATTCTTCCTATTAGTTGTTTGTGGATCAAAAATTGGAAATAAAATCCAACCCTTTGAATAACAGAAAAATAAGAATGTTTATCTTTTTGTAATGTTGAACTACTCTCAACTGACGAGAACGTCACCTGAGCTAGTGTTAAAATTTCTACATACACATTATGTTAACGTGAGGATCTTGAATCACATATAATTGGCTGATTAATTGTTTTTACCTATGCTTGGGCTATATATGCTAAAGCTGCAGAAAGCATTCGTTAAAAAAAATTCGGTATCTGAGATATAAAGAAAACTCAATAAATGCATGAAAGAAAGAAAACAGGAATGGAATAACAAAAAAAAGTATATAAATAGAGAAAGACTCCCGGTGACGCCTCCCCCTTGTTTACCAAAGAAAGGAAAAAAGAAATATGTCTTGAGAACCCTGGAATTTTCTCCAGAATTAATTTCTGAATCTACCTTTGAAGGTAAACTCCGCTGAGGGGCTGATCCTGACATTTTTGACGTGCATCAACCTCGCTATACAACCATTTGGCAGCTTAAAAACAATGCACCATCTCACAAGTGTCTATCACTTAATCGTAGCTGAGAACTTTTTAGCCCATAGGCCTTAGTACTTGTTTAATTAAAAAAAACGCAAAAATAATTTTACAAAGTTTGAAAAATACCGCTCAGTAGACAGCCTTAAAAATATTTTTTTATTGTATATATATTCTCTCTCAGTAAGTATACACATAAATTAACAATCTCATCAGATTTTTTCTCGATCAACTTGAAGAGAATTTTTAAAACTTCTCGCCTAAAAATATTTAAATAGACAACAAAGACCAAACTCATTTGCATTTAAATTCTTTGAATTATGGAATCAACTGTTTTGTCTAAAGGTAAAATCAATATCAATTTATATTCACCAGTAGTATAATAAGCTATTATATTTAAGCAAGTGTTAAGCTCACTTATTTTTTTCATTTTAATGTTTAAGCAAAACATGTTTTCGCCTCTAGCCCTGTCTTGTTTTTTCTGTACAGCAAGTCTTTCTAAAGAAATTAGGAGATTGTCAAAACTCAACAAGTTTAAGCGCGTTATAGATGTATGCTTAAAAAAGCTGTTTTCACCTAATGTGTTAAAGAAGCTGTTTTGAACAAACTTGAATTCCCATTAGGATGAGTAATAAGCATCTATTTTTGCCTAGTATTTTGAGTTATCGAGGTATAAACCGAATAAAAAATCTACTTGTAATCTCGGTAGGATAAATTAATGCCTATAATCTTTTATTTCCTAGAAGTTGAAATCTCTAGAGCTTCATTCTATTATGTCTTTTCAAATCAATTTAAGAAATTCACTATCATTGATATTTAAATTTTTACCTGCTGAGAAAATCCCATTCAACGACTTGAACTGCCTTGGGTATTTTACTTAAGCAAACATATAAAATCACGTTTGGGTAAGATTTTCGTACTCTAATTCATAAGGGAGATGAGAAAATTTTTCTAGGGTTCTTTGAAACAAAAGGGGGGAGCTTCGGTGTGTTTATTTTTCTTTCTATTATGACTGATAATTACTAAACAATAAATGAAAGATTTAAAAGAATGTTTTTTTAAATCTTATATTCTAAGTGTCTAATTCAGCTTTAATATATTTTAGAAAAATATTTTCAGTTCTACTTTAGCTGAAATTGTCTTCTGGGAAAAATTCTCTCTCTCTGCCTTCAAATAAAACTGAGGTAGCAATATATTTATTCAAATCTAAGCCTAACTTTTTTCCCAATGTTAATGCTCCTGAATGATTGGGTGTAACTTATATAGAATCGAAAGCAAAATGAGAGAGGGAGAGTTTTATTGATGTCGACGAGAACGACACCTGAACAGTCACCTTCCCTCTCCTAACTTCCACACTTCACCAACAAGAGGCGTCCTTGTCATTTGACCATGGTTCAAAATTGAGAGGTCCATCGCCAAATGCCCTCCTGTAGCTGAACAGTGCGACGTTAATATTCAGTCTCTTAATCACCAACAGGAGGATGTTTGAGCCTCGATAGATTTAATGTGCATCAGCCCCTTCTGTACGGCGGGTTTTCAGCAGAAACAGGCTCGAACACATGCGCGTCAGCCAAGAATCCGTGACCTTGACCACTAGGTTACCGTATGTACATCGAAGGCGGAAAAATTTGTTGGTTGGGGATGAAACTGAAAATGATATATGTATGAATCATTTAAATAAATATTTAAGTTCACACACATGTATATATTTAAGCTTTTAATGCTGGTAAAATAAATTAATTATTCACTTCTTATTTTAATTTTTTTTTTAATTTCTTTGATATCGGATATTTTGCGATAAACTACTACTTTTTACTTTTTCACCAAGACGTGTTAAGAGTTTGAAGTGCAGCTTAAAAAATCGACTGTGACTTATATTCAAATAAATACATTAGTACAATAATGACTAATCACAGATTCGAGTCTAGATTTTGATACAGCCTACTAAGTGAAAATGAGATCTGTTTCGAGTCAGATTTAACTGCTCTTTTTTTTTTTTTACAATCCGTAAATGGCTTAGTGTGGAAATTAGAATACAACGCAACTGTCACCTGACCGCTACTTCGAATAATGATATTGGTCGTTATTGGTCAGTTGCGATCGTAGTAGAATGGTAATGTTCGCGAAATTCATAGCCGATGAGGTTCAACTTATTCCAATTCCACTAAAGGATCATCATGTGAAATAACAAGCGCTGTTGCACATTAAATGCAATTGAACCACAAAGTCGTCTCATTATGTGGTATAGAAATTCAGAGAGGAGAATTATAGCTCAAGTGTCGTCCTCATCCCTAGATTGTGACTTAAAATCACTATATTTATCTCCAATAGGTTCTGTGTAGCTCCTAGTGCAACGTTAGCTTAAACCATTCAGTCTCTTCCATGAGTTAGTTTAAACATATCGTTAAGATATTTATTAAAATAAAATAAATCTTGTGTGTTTCCCCCTGAACTTCATAATTGGTAACATTCGTGTCCATTCGTATGTGTGTTTCTGTTTCGATTCCATTGTAAGTCACCGTCAAAATAAAGGAGAATCTACCGTGAATTTTATTGGATGTGTGGGGGAATATAAATATTCAACTCAAGTGTTGGTGAAGTTAAGATAGTGAAAATATATATTAGCTCGGGTGTTTTGCCTTGGTTTTAAGTTATGAATTCTATAAACTCATATAACAGTAGAAGAGATTTAAAACAAGTTATATGTTATTGAATACTTATGTGCAGGGATGCAAGATCTTCGCTATGCCCTTAAGTTATATTATGTCATTAATTAAGTAAATTTCAAAAACGATTAAAGGCACTAATTTTTTTAAAAAAAATATGGAAACCGATAAAATATTTCATGTGCTCCAAAAGTGATACAAGAGGGTTAAACATGTAATTAAAGGCCGCGGTAGCATGGTGGTAATGGTCACGAGCTCATGCCTGGTGTGTTATGAGTCCAAGCCTAAGCACCACTAAAGATCCGCCGTGCAAATAGTAAAATCGGTCCTGGCTCAAGTGAGTGAACATGAACGTAGCATTATTCAACTCTACGAAGGCTTTTAGTAACGGATCTCGTAATTTGGAACCACGGTAAAGTGACGAGGACGATACCTGAGCACCCACTCTTTTCTCCTAACATTCACACCAATGGAAGGATGTTTGAGCATCGACAGATTTAACGTGTGCATCGCCAAAATACACAGCGGGTCTTCAGCGGGGTACTGAACTTGAACTAATGACACGCCAGCCACCACTCCGTTATATTGACCAGTAGGCTGCCGCGGCCACCCGTCCTGGCTCAAAGTCCTTCTGATGGTGTTGTGTTGTAGCTTGGAGAGGGTGATGCCACAGCTCAGGTGTCATCATCGTCACTTGAACATGGTTCAGAATTACGAGGTGTTTGTAACCAATATACCTCTTGTTACTTTAAGGGCGACGTTATTCTTTAACTGTCAAGTTATTTTGATGGCTTGGGTGCATAAATTGTTAATCTTTTCATTGCAAAAACCAAATGTTTACTACAAAATAAAGTATATACTTAGTAGTTAAAAAGTGAAATTTTGAACTACATGCATAGGTTTCGTAAGGTTTTGTAGCAACTGTGCATACTTGCTAAAGGTGGCTGCCACACAGGGTGGAAGTGGTAAAGTTTCTTTCTCTTGGAACATTATTTTTTTTTTAAATTAATATGGATTAGTAGTTCAGTAATTCAGTTTTGTGTGGTATAACTGAAAACACTTTTCAAAGCACAAACTAATTCCGCAATGGTATTTCTTTTCTAAGCATCCTTTCTAAGTTTCATTTGCATCCTTTTTGATGTCGTTCACTAAGATAGGCAGGGCTATCTACTGCAGGTAGTCTGCCAGGATTCTTTTGTTCAGAAGCTGTATCATATTTCTAATAAAGCTCTTCTACAACTTGGATTCGAAATTCCAAAATCGTAATGAGTTTCTGACTACTACATTTTTATAGAGTAAAATTAATTCCAGTGTACCTTGTCCACAGTAAATGTAAAAAAACCTTCTTATAATATTTTTTCTTGCGTTTCGGATTTTCGGATGAAAGGACGTTTCCTGATCAAATCGACCTATACCACTCATGGTTAGATTGTAGTCAAAAACAACCTTTTGCTTGAGTATATCTTCATTTTTTTTAGGTTGATCATGGAAGCATCATTAATATTGCTCATCGCCCAAGATCTATCGAATTAAATCCAAATTAATTTTTCCCGATATAGATTCAGGTTTGACAAAGAAAAGATGAAGCCGAAGTCAACTTGTGCCGATATAGATTCTGGTATAACAAAAAGATGCACTCAAAAAAAAAATTGCCTCGTATAATACTCGAGCGTGACATTTTAGAGCGCTAGTGCCGTGCCCGAGATTTAATCTCGGGCATGGCAGTTAAAAGATTAATAAACACTCCCCCACTCCCCAGTCCAACAAAGAAGAAAAGGGCAAATTACGAAGCATAAGTTACGAAACAAAACAATGAAGCTACAAATCCAAACAATTAAGTTTCAAAATCGAATAAGAGAGTTACAAAATCAAAGCAATAACAATAAAAAAGTTATAAAAACAGAACTAGAAGATACAAAATCAAATCAATGAAATACAATACAATAATGTAAATATAGCTTTACTTTGGAAAAAAACTGAAAAAAAATTAGGAGTCAACTTAATTTTAAGAGTATACAATTAAAATACAGACATTTTCTTTAATTTCGAACCAATAGGTATTAAATGTATAAATTAAAAATCATTTTAGATAAATCTTTTGAACAAATCAGTGCTGCAAAAAGATTAATATAATTAAATGTTTATTTATCAGCAACAAAAATAATTTTGAGATTTGTATAAACAGTACATCATCTTTTAATCATTTAATTTACATGTTGAAGTTCCATTAACGCTTTCTCTCGCACAACTTTGATAAACTTTCTTTGTTTTGTTTTTCTCTCTTTTGTCAAAGTATATTAAATGTGTCACATGAAGTCCAACTATAATTTTTAGTGTGACATAGAAAAAAAATATATTATTTCTCAGTAGCATTTAATTTAAACAATTAGTCTTACTTCTGAGTAAAAAGAGAAAAAATTCCTTTTTAAAAATGACATCTCTTATCCTGTCTGCAGATAACTCCACAGAGACGTATTATTAATCCTAGAATAATCAAGATTAAATATCCAAAGAGAATGTAAAATCGTGACACGTTCACAAAAAAAGCTTGACAGTGAATTACTGAGGCGTTCTTTTTAATATATAAAGGTAACTATCGTACAAACTCTTCACGAGAGAAAAATAGTTTAAAAATTTGTCATTTGAGAATCTATTTCAGGAAAGAGCTTCATCTTCTGATTAAAATTATAAGTAAAATAAAAATTATAAGTATAAATCTCTCTGTAGAAAATAAATTCGTCGTTGTTCAAATATGATGCGAAATTATAATCAGAAAGAATTCGAATTACAAAACATTTGAAAAATACTCCCAAATTATCAATTTTATCCAATTTAATCAAACTTAAGATAACTATCTCAGAGTTTCTTTCGTGCAGCAGCTTTTTCTTAAAGAATGCGACACAAAGCCAAATGATCATGGCAGGCGTTGCGGAGTCACGGATTCCTGTTGCTGCTGAAGATCTTGTGTGCAGTAGGGTTGATGCATGTTAAGTCTCTGTCGAAGCTCTAAGTCCTCATGTATCGTGGTGCTCTGTGACATGAATCAGAATCAAATTACATCTGTTAAAGATGTGTTATGTAGATGAATGCGACTTATCACCAGAGGGCGCTGTAATCGTTTGCCGATTGTTACGTGACTATCAAGTAAACAATAGCAGCTAATCGTATTACACTTGTGGTTGTTTGCTAACGGTCGATTTTGCTGACATTCTTGTTTTATATATTCCTTAATTTTTTTAGTACTCTAATTATTTTAAATGTATTTTCTAGTACTTTGCTTAGTTTTAGTTTACAGTATTAGATTTAAGCTTTGTTTTTCGCGCTTTTTTATACTTAAAAATTGTGTTAAAATGCAGAAAGAGGGGGGGGGGGTGCTTCGCGATTTCAATTTTTTGGCAACTAGAATCGATTGGCAAGCAATATAATTTAGCGATAAGTGTTCCGAGAATTTACAAATGTAATTTTGCAATAAAAATAAATATTAAAGTGTGATGTGAATGAATTAATGTGAGATGAAGAAAATATTTATAAAGCTATCAGTAATGCATAAAAATGATTTTTTTTCAGTTAAAGGAAAGAAAGGATTTCATTTTGTTATATTATAGCAGATGCAAATCCGAAAATTTCCCCAAAATACTCAATCGAATCAATCGCGTGGGAATTGGTTGAGCGTATTGTCATGTCATTGAATCGAGTCCATTGGTGACCAGTTTAAATCTCCCTCGTTGGCAAGGCAGGGATGGTAAGAATGCAGCGTCACTTGCAGTATCAACCTCGTCACCTAAAGGTTAAAAATTATGAGGTATTTTATATATTGTTAGTGAATGTGCCGATATTATTTTGTTGATATATTAACGTTGCACTCCTTGAAATAACACAAGGGATCACAGTAGCCGAGTAGTCAAGGTCGTCAACATGTGATCAGCATGTGTCGAATCGTGGGTTCGAGTCCTGATACCAATAGAAACCCGGCATAAGGCGGGATTGATGTTCAAATTTTTCACATTGTGTTGCGTGGAAATTTGAATTGTGGAGTGCCACTCAGGTGTTATCCTGGTCACTTGACTGTAGCTGCCAATAGCTACCTGTTGCTTCAGAATATGGCATTAATAAATGATCAATCAATTAAGACCGAGATGAAGTTTACTAGCCATAACTATAGCATATTTAAGAACGGAGAATAAGAAAAAAAGCAAAAATTTACTGTTTTAATGTTTTGTTAAGTCATGCTTCGAAAAAATATGAGAGTTACCAGTGACCGACTTCGTAGTTCTTAACAAAGATCAAATCTTGTGAGGTCGACTTCTGAGACAGTACCCCACTCTCTAAACTTCCACGCCTTGCCAAAGCGAGGATTTTGAGCCACGACACATTGGACATGCGTCACTTCCTCTATACGACAGGTCTTTAGTGGTATCATGACTTGGACCCACGAGTCGATTAAAATTACCCTGGTCACGAGCTCACGTACTTCAATTCTCGGCTACCATGCCCCTTTGTGCTGCCTAGAAATAGGCAGCCGAAAAATGTCTAATATACAAATATGAAACAAAAAAAAATCCTTTTCAAAGTGAAATATGAGCTCAGATGGATAAAATTCCTACGTATGTAGGAAATAACTCTAACTGGAAACATTTCGTTTTGGGGTCATTTCCTCCTAACGATATGTAAAGCAGTCATAGAGAGTACTATTGCAAAACCGAGTACTCTCTCTTCCTGAAATGAAGCCTAACGTTGCAAAAAACTTTTTAAGACCTATAACACGCTCTAAAAATTAATGGCTGTGGTTGACTTAGCATTAATATGTATAAAATTACCAGAAATTTTACAATACGTAAGAAAAAAATACTTGTAACGTCTTCAGTAATTGTTTGTGCTTAGAAAAATTAATCATAAGTATTAATCATTAAATTTAAAATAATGAGAAAGGATTGTAAAAAATTATGTAATTGTAATGCTTCAAAAAAAACTTCATCCTTCATATGTAGAAGACTGTTCCTGCGTATGACTAACGCAGCCGTGGTAGCCTAGTGGTTATGGTCATAAACTCGAGGCCAGAGTGTTGCGGGTTCGAGACGGCTGCCACTGAAGATTAACCGTGTAAAGGGAGCCAATGCACGATTTATCTGTCGAATCTCAATTCCCCCCCTTCCATTGGTGTGGTGTAAAAGTTAGTAAAAGAGGTACCACCTCAGGTGTCATTCTTGTCACTTGACCGAGGTTCAAAATTAAAAGTTACGCCACCAAGAGCCCTCTCGTGTTGCTCTTTACTGACACGTTAATATAACTCTCACTCATTCCATCCATAACTCGCGCATAACCACAGTAACTTGATAGTCAAGGTTACGGACTTGGGCACGCGTGTCATGAGTTCGAGCCTAGTGCATTTGAAGACTTACCGTGTAGAGGAGATGATGCATGCTAAATCTGTCGGGGCTCAAACGTCCTCCCGTTAGTGTGGTATGGAAGTTAGGAGAGGGGGTGCTAGTTTAGGGGTCAACATCGTCACTTGACCATGGTTCAAAATTATGAGGTCCGTCTCCAAAAGCCCTCGAGTAGCTAAATAAGGTGACGATAATATTCATTCACTCACTTAACTCCCAGACAGTACAGTTTAAACAGGGTATTTCAAATCATACTTATTTTAAAACAAGATATCCAGATTTTTTTTGCAATATATAAAGTTGTATTTTTTTATAGAAAAAATATTATAAACTGAAATGCCTAGTATAGTAAGTTATGCAGGATATAGCATTAATTTCTCCGTATGCTTTATGGCAATACTCTTCAAAATTAGGTCATTTGACATGATTTATAAAATTTGCAAAGATGGTGTCAGCTTAGATGTCATCCTCGTCACTTCACTGTTGCTCAAAATTACAAGTATCTACTTCTAATATCACTCGTGTAGTTTTGAACAATCAATCAATAAAAATATGGGTCAAGAACTCATTTTGGGGTACTGCATAACTGAAAATAAAGTTATTGAATCTTCTTTAGATAGAAATTTTTTATGTGATATAAAATAACCCTTCTAAAAAGATTTGTTTCTATATAATAGTTACAATCTCTAATCATTTATTTTCTCAAACTATTTCAAAAATATTGTTCTTCAACTTCCGGTATTGAAAAAGAAAGCTAAGTTCTCTCTTCAGAAATTCCCTACCAAGTCGTAAATGCCAATTATTTAATGTAAGTTCACTAAAAATATTTTTTTGAATTGTCACGCAGCACAGAAAAATCTTTCGGTGCTTCACTCAGCTTCATAAATTATTGAGGTAGAAAATTTGCGCACTTTAAGGTCTACTTGCAACATATACTTTTGTCATAAGTTCGAACCCAGTACCACTGAAGACCCACCGTGTGGGGGAGCGATGCGCGTTAAATCTGTCGAGAGTTCAAACGTCCTCCCATTTGTGTGGAGTGATAGTTAGGAGAAGGTTACCAGCTCAGGTGTCGTCCTCGTCACTTGACCATGTATCAAAATTACGAAGTCCGTTGCCAAAAGCCCTCATGTAGCTGAACAGTGTGCGACGTTAATATTCATTCACTCCCAAAACATAACCTTTCTTCTTTCAATTCAAAATGCTGAAACGACCTACTGGAACAGAATTAATGAAAAGTTGACATTATAAAATCCATTATTAATGAGGTTTCGCAGGGTGTTAAAGAATTCACTAGTTGGCTGATTTATTGGCTTGAAAATGTGGCACTAAGACCTCTTGAGCCATTTTGTGCCAATCACATGATTAAAAGTCCTTTAGTTAAAAAATTAAAATTAAATAAAATTTTGTATCGTGTTTAAAAAGCATTTAAAATTAAATGTATAGATCAAAGCCAATGTCTATGGAATGTAGCCTCTATTCAGGGTAGAGTTTGTTTTTAAACATATTGAAGTTTTTATAGGTGTTTCTATATGTCAATGAAATTTTTTTAAGTCGAAATAATGGTATTTTTTTATATTTACAAAATTTCAAATTTATACGAAGTATGATCGAAAAATTCGGGGACTGCGGCCATTGTTGACGGCAAATTGGCAATTGATGTATTGCTGTCAGTTTTTTAAATTTTTTTTATTGAAAATGCATACAATAATTTTAGTTCACTAAAAGTGCCACAAGTGTCTTACGAAAGTAATTAAAATAAATATTTAAAGGGAAAACTTCACAAAGCAAAGGTTATAAAAACAAACCAATGAAGGTACAAGATCCAAACAATAAAACTAGGAGTGAGGGAATGAAAGTTTTATTTTTACGTCTCACTATAAAGTTACACAAGAGAGGACTGATGGTGAAGGACCTCGTAATTTTGAAATATGGTCAAGTAACAAGGATGGCACTTGAACTGGCAACATCCACCCCCTCTCCTAACTTCCACACTACACCAACGGGAGGACGTTTAAACCTTGACAAACTTAACATGCAACGACCCTCTCTACACGGCAGGTCTTCTGCGACACTAGGCTCAAACTCATGATACGTCAGCTACGAGTCCGTGACGTTGATCACTAGCTGTTACCGCGGCCACGCAAGGAAACTATAAAATAAAAACAGTGAAGAGAATTTCAAGGTCTGTAATAGTGACATTACTGGAAAAAAACTACAAAAAATTAGGAAGACCAGTTGATTTTAAAGACTTTACTGTTTTTGTTTTTATTTCTGATCTTTCCTTTAACCTTTAAACAAAAAGAAAAAAATCTTCAACTCTCTTTTCTCACCTCTAACATTACAGTCAAAGTTTCGAAAGGTACTGATTAAATCTGTTAAGGTTCTTTTCAAAATCACCGAGACCAGAAACTGTGGGAATTTATAGCTTGTAAAAAAAGTTATTACATGACAGTCTTTGTAAAAAGGTCGCAAAAAACTTCTTTATCAGTTAAGACTGAGTTGATTATGAGCACAAATTATTCTAGATGCCCCAATATATTTTCTTTTTTGTAGCTAAAGGATTTAGGAATATTAACTGAGAAATCAATGTTAACTAGGTTGCAGATTAATCCAAGACATAAAGTCCTTTCATTTCCGAAAATTCCAGTATGGTGCAAAAAACTCAAGGATATTTGTGTCCTCGAGGTTCTTTTAAATTTCTGCAATACGTCAAAACTAAATATTTTTATTTCTCTGAGGAAGAAATTGAATCCAAAACAAAAATCAATAGAGATATAGAAAACTCTTATGATCAGATCATACTCATGTCCAAAATTAAGTGTCACAAACATAAAATCTCTGAAAACTGATGAACTACTTACTGCGTTGCCACGAAATTTGGCACAGAGACATATTACAATTTCAGAATAAATATAGTAACATAACAATATGGAAAAGATTTCAATCGTGCAATAAATATAAGTCATAAAAAGTGTGAAATCAAAAATCAGAGATATAGCATCTACCTCAAGAAAAGCTAATATGTAGTGTAATCACTGTGAAATGTTATACAAACCTCACAACGAGCTGTCATGCTGTTTTTGAGGATGTCAATAAATATTTGTATAACAGTATTTTCCCTAAACGGGATTTTTAATTCCTGGGGGGTTCTGGGAAGGGAACCACGCTGAGAAATGGCTTTACCTAGACCATTCCAAACATATTCAATTGAATTGGGATCCAGTGACCTCAAAGCTCAATCCATACCACCCTTTCCTTTCCTGGAAATTCATCCTACGTGTGAGTCTGTCATTCTCGCATTATCATCCTTAAAAATGTAGCCTGGGCTCATTGATTTGATTGTTAATCAACATCACAGAAGCAACATGAGAACTATTGATGTCTGACTTCATAATTTTGAACCACGTCAATTGACTTGAATGATATCTTAGCTTCCGCATCACTATACTAACTTCTACAATAAGTAAACATGAGAACTTTGGCCTTCAACAAATTTTAATTTGCATCATCTTAGCTCTATGATGAATCTTTGTAAGATTGACCATAGCTTGCATGAACAACTGCATCAGTTCGTAAATTCAAGAACAGACATGGTAACTCATGAAATGTCACCAAGAGACCTCAACAAAGAATCACTATTAAATACCATAAAAGAGAATTTATTATTTTGAAACACACAATTTTAAAGGAATAAAAGATCAATACTTGATTTGATTGCTGAATCTTCAATCAAAACATACATTCATTTGGTTTTTTAATTTGAAAATATTTTTTCTGTATTTAAAGATATAAATAGTAATCTATATAAATAAAATGTGTGTGTGTGTTATGCCTCTAAAACTGCTACTAGATTGGTGATGAAACGGAACGGTTGACGCACCTGCAAAGATTCCTGAGTTAGCAAAATTGACCCCTAAGAGGCGTTAGAGATAAATATTCTGCTCAAACGATGACTACAACTGTGTCCTGGTGGGCACGTTCCTTTCAAGGATTAGAGATCCGCTACAAGATGGGGTTTTACAAATCTGAGTTCCAAGGGATGTCGCGAGGGCTTAAGAAGTGTTATATATAAATGTTCCCGTTTTTGAACTATTAGACCTACATGCTAGAAATTCCATGGACGCATTCCTTTCATGAAGTAGAGATCCGCTACAAAAAGTGTTTTGAGAATCGACTCGAAAGATAAATATTACCGTTTGTAAACTCTTAGACGTACCGACTTGAAAATTTGTTAAAACGTTTCTTATATAGTTCATTAAGAACGCATTTTAGATGGAAATTCAATTCCTTATCGAGAAAAGGAGGTAGTTACCTATTTATTAAAAATCTGCTATAAAACTACTACTTACCGTATTGAAATTTAATATGCATGTTGTTGTTGAATGGAAATTAGGCTTAAGAAAGGATTTACACGAAAATCTATGTAAAGAGTAATCTTTGTGACGTATTATTAAAAATACCTTGTTTTCGTTAATAGACCTACAGTAATTAAATTTGGGATGTATGTCTCTGTTGTTGAAATTAGCGAATTTGTTGAACGGGTCAAATAGAAATCGACAGTCAAAGGTGGCTACTGGAGCTTATTGATAAAAACTGTTTTGAGGTAGGATTTAGACTTGAAATTGGCAAGTATGTTTATTTTATTGAGTATAAACTACTCAAAAATTAATTTTGTAAATTCACTCTAGTTAAGAGAGTAAAAGATAATTCTACTTTAATTTTAGAAATTGTTATTTGGGAGTTCTATTCTTTTTAAATCAAGAATTATAAGAATATTTTTCAACACAATCGAATTCTTAATGCTAAGATATATCAATAATTTACATACTTTTATAAGCAATATATATTCATATAACATCATGAAATACCCAGTGAAGTGGGTGGTTAACGCGAGTAGTTTTAATAAATTGGTTTTAATCATCATTAAATATTTGAAAATTATATTTGCTTTTATAATTCATTCAAATAATCAATTTAATCTACGTGCAAATAATTTTGAAATTATTTCCTTTAAAAATTGGTTAAGAAAGAACATTTTTCTTGATATAATAACGATATCAATTTTTTCGAGCTGCCTTAAAATATGTACAGAAAATTTATCGTATTTTTTAGAAATAATTTTCCAATCAAATTAATATTTATATATCAATAAAAAAATTAATGATTCAAAATGTCTTAAATGGAAACCTTTGAGATTTCATTTGATTTTTCATTAACATCGCTCTCTAAAGCAGCAAAAAGACTATTGGTGACGGACTCGACGGTTAAGGGACGAGAATGACACCAGAGCTTGAAACGAGCCCATGTCCCTTCTACCCTGTGACCCAGCTAAATGTGTGGAAGGAATTAAAGGATCATTCGACATGATAAATTCCAATTATTTTATTTATCACTATAATCGACTCAAACACAAATAACACTTTAAATAGGATAATTCAGTCAAGCAACAGAGACAAGAGACGAGATTCGCGTTTGGGGAGAATATGTTTAATAATCCAGCTCTTCTCTCCTTAATATTACTTTACACGGAAGATAAATACTTAATGTCTGCCTAACCACTTTAACACTTTAAACATCCATGTAATATGAAGTTGACAGTACCTGAACTTAGGCAGTCTTCTAGTCAATCCAACTTATCTTTAACACTTCCTGGGTATAATCTTTTACCATGTAACTATCTTGTCACCTCTTGTTAGCTAAACTTCTGACTTTTTATCTTTCTGTTTTCCTATTCTCTTCACTTCCCATTCACTATTCTCTTCACTTCTAATCCACTCATAATTCACTGACTTTTAAACTCGCGAAGTAGGAATATATATAATAAACTTAATTTGCATTTCACATTTCCTTCTTTAGCAGAAGATTGGTTAAAATTTGCTGGCCCAAATGGACTCGTTAATTGAAGGTCACGTATAGATCCGTCACAAGCTGGTCCACCACGCGAATATAAGGACGTTGAACCAAGATAGAATTTACGTTCATCGGCCTCTCTAGATAGAAGCTCTTCACCGGCACCAGGACTCACGGGGCCTAGAAAATTGAAAAATTTTAGGCATCAAAAATTATTTCACAACTACTATTCAAACCCTTTATTTCCAACTCAAATTATAGAATGTCTTGCAATAGATTGTTTTTAAACAGTTTTTAAAAAATATTCCTAAAAATTTTAAAATATACAATTTCTACATATTTAAAAGCCTGTAAACTATACCAATGATCAGGTATTAGTTTCACACAGTGAAACTCAAACATTTAATTTAAAGAAGATTAAATTTCAAAGAAAGAGTGCCAACATCAAAAATATATTCAAAATAAGATTAATTGTTTATATATATATATAGCAGAACACCAGGAAAATTTCCCCATGAAGTATTACAAGATACAATAAATAATCTTAAATCCACATCAATACTTAAAAATAGCGAAGAACTTATTGAAACAAATTAAAGATAAAAAGATTTCTTCAGTGTATTGTTTAGATTTAGAAGATCTTTTCAATTCAATTAATACTGATGATATGATATAAAATACTTTTAAAACTATATAAAGATAATTTATTTAAAAATATTAATCATGGTTTATTTAGTTTTCTGCTTAGATTTTTGTACTATATATATATATAATACAGGCTTGTACTATATATATTATATAGAGAACTATATATATTGTATAAAGTTAACTATTATCAACAGTTTAAAGGTTTGCCCCAAGACGGCCCAGCTGGTAACTGTCTACCCAATTTATATTTACATTATTATAAAAATGATTCCATACATATAACTCTGAGTATCACATTTTTCGTTATATAGACGATATTATCCTTTTTGGCAAGCAAGACAATTTTAAACCCAGCAATAGTTTTATCCTCAAAATCTCAATTTAATACAGACAAATAATAACAATTATGAAGCAAATATTTTCTTGATATTGAAATTATACATAAATTAAAAGATAATATTATAAATTACTAATATTTATGACAAAAAAGATGAATGAAAAATCGATATTATAAAAGTACCTCATAGGGAAAGTATTGCACATGGTTTCTTTCTTCAGAAAAACTATAATTAATTACATACAACACAACAAATTACTTGTTTCAAAAAAATCAGAAAAATAAAAAAAAATTATAAATATTTTTATTAAATACTGTTTAGTTCAAAAAACTCGATTAACTTTATTAATAGTTATTTGTGTAAAGAAATTCTAAATAGTAAGGATTAAATTCCTCGGAATATTAATGCTTATTATTATAAATTCATCATTTTTTCTGGATGGATATAGTTATCTGCATTTTTAAATTAATGATAAAAATTGCTTATTGTCTTAGTTTTATTTTAACTATAGTCCTTTTTTAAAATACATATATAATCCTAGTGTCCTTCAAATAACGGTAGTATTTATACATATTAATTAATTATTTTATTTCTAACTTTTGCTAAGAGCTGCTATTTAACCAATTCCATGTGTTGAATTAGTATTTGGGTCCAGAATTGCGCAATAACTTGTTTATTGTACTCAGATTTAGCGCGAATTATGCATTTTTGAATGCAATTTTTAGGCAAGTTACCTTTTTCTTGTAATGGGTTTAGATATTCTATTCATTATTTTCAGTAGTAGTTTGCTCAGTATTCTTAACAAAAAGGGGAAAGTTTGGCTGGCCAAAACACGTGTTCAATCACACTTTTATGTAAATTATTTTACTTATAAGAGCAGTCCTAAGTCTGCAATGTTTATAATACAGCAGCATTCATATATATATATGTATGTATTAAATTCTATTATATTTTTCTAATATGTGTTTTCTAAGTTTGGTTGCTTTTTTTTTTTTTTTTTGCTTCAGTTTTAGTGATTATTGATGATTTATCTCTCTATAATAGAGAATATTAACACTATAAATATATATATAATAATATATATATAAAAAAAATATATAATATATACATATATGTATGATAAAAATTACCTTCATATATATATATATATATATGTATGATAAAAATTACCTTCATATATATATATATATGAAGGTAATTTTTATCAACAAGTTAAAGGTTTGCCACAAGGAGGCCCAGCTAGCAGCTGTCTGTCCAATTTATAATTACATTACTATGAAAATAGATTCACAGATATTTCTGAATATTACAGTTTTCGTTGTACAGACGATATTATCATTTTTAGTTTGCAAGAAAATTTCAAACTACACACTAATTTTTATCGTGAATACCTTAATTTGATTCAGCCAAATAGAAACGACTATAAAGTTAATTTTCTTGAAATTAAAATACAGTCAAAAGATAAAGTTATAACTACTAATATTTATGATAAAAGTGATAAATTTAAATTCAATATTATACAAGTACTTCATAGGGAAAGTAATGTTAATGTTTCAACATTCAGAAATATTATTATTAATTACGTGCAACTTAACAAATTTCTTGTTTCAAAAAATTCAGAAAAAATAAAAAATTATAAGCATTTTATATTAAATATTGTTTAAATCAAAAATTCCCAGTAAATTTTATAAATAGTTATTTGCATAAAAAATTCTAAGTAGTAAGAATTAAATTCTTCAGAAGATTAATAGTTTATTATATTCTAGATTTTATCATTTTTCCTAGTTAGATATGCACTGGTGTCCAAAAGTTAAGCATAATTGATAATTATGTGAATGAAGAAGGAACTGTAAATCAGAATGGCGGGAAACGTGATATGCGAGTGTAAAATGGTTATAAAATAAGGAAGCAAATCAAAAGAATGATAATAATTAATTTTATTATCCAAAGTAGCAGTTTGAAAGAAAACTGAGCATAGCAAGGATTCACACTTTAAAGAAAAAAGGAAAGAAAACATTAAATAAAATACTGATGCTGCAGTTTAATAAGGCGTGTGGTCACCTCTGACAGCCAGGCACGCTGCACAGCGATTTACCATACTTGCTATGGGATGATGAATGAGTTGTGGGCTCAAACGGCTCCAAACTTCTTGGAGAGCTCTCTTCAATTCTGTAACGGAGCTTGGTGGGTGCGAAAGGGCTGCAATTTGTCTCCCGAGCATATACCATACATGCTCGATAGGATTTAAATCAGGGGAGTTCGCAGGACACGACATGCGCTTGATGTTTTCCGTTTTAAGGAAGTCATCAATCAGCACCGCTCGCTGAAATGGTGCATTATCATCCATGAATATGAAGTCAGGACTGACAGCACCTCGTAACAAGCGAATATAAGGCTCAAGAACTTCGTCTCTGTATCTTTGAGCAGTCATAAACCCCGTGTCAAAGAAATGGAGGTCTGTGCGACCGTCCATCATGATGCCTGCCCATACCATTACTCCCCTTGATGGAAAATGATGTCTTTCCGTTATGTTTCTTGGTTCAAAACGTGTTCCACGTTCTCTCCATATCGTTACCCGCCGAGAATCACTACTTAGACTAAACCGGAACTCGTTACTGAACATCACATTGGCCCACTCTCCCACACTCCGATGCTGATGTTTCAAGCGAGCGCGTTTATGCGCAGACGCGAGGGGAATGCAAACTGCTGGTCTTCTGGCATACAGGCCAGCATGATTGAGTGTCCTGTAAACAGTTTGCCTCGAAATTCGTATTCATGTGGCGACTGTGAGCGCCGAACGCAGTGCTCTGGCAGTACTGGCCCTCTGACATCGCGCACTTTTTACTATATATCGATCTTGGAGAGGGGTTACGACTCTTGGTTGACCTGATACTGGTTGTCGGGTAACATCTTCCGTTCTTTGAAACCTCTGCCACAGTCTTGAGATCACAGACTGGTTTACATTCAGAATTCGAGACACTTCGGTTTGTGATCGTGAGGATTCCAGCATTTCAACGATTCTTCCTTTCGTAAACATGTCCAATTGGCGTCTTTGTGCCATCATTCACCTTGTTTGATAGTTAACAACGTTCCTTCGCACAGCAGTTGGACGAAATTTGTCTGAACTGCCTATGCTGCGTGAATCGGTTTCTCCATGTTCCGACATTAGCTGGTGTTTCACGCAGGACGTAGTCGACTGAAAAGTTTTGCATAAACATAATATTTCTTCTTCACCCAATTAATATCCGCAAGAAATTTAGAATAATTTTACGAATATTTACTCCATGTTTTTCGCATTTTACGATTTATGCTTAACTTTTGGAAACCAGTGTGTATATATATTGGGTTATTCGGGAAAGTAATTTCGGTTTTTCCCGACTAAGGATTTAATTGTATTTTTTTACACCCAGTTTCACACTTAAGCCATATAATCATTATATATTTTGAGCTGATATAGCAAGGCTTGCTTGTGAAAAAGTCCGATTGATTCTCCGCATTAGTTTTTAATTGGTGCCATTTCAAATATGGGGAATGAAAAGCAGCATTTTCGGCACATATTTTGCTTTTTTACTATCGAAAAGGTAAAAATGCAGTTCAAGCTAGAAAAAAATTATCCAATGTGTATGAAGAAGATGCATACCAGTGCCAAAACTGGTTTGCAAAATATCGATCTTGTAATTTGTATGTTGAAGATGCGCCACATTCTGGAAGGCCAGTTGAAGCTCATAAAGTAACAATAAAGGCACCTGCGAATAACAAACCATGAGATTGCTGAGAGATTACATTTATCAAATGCAACTGCACATGAACACTTGAAAAAGGCCCAGCTTTACCCTCAAAGCTCGACATATGGATTCCTCATGTTCTCACGAAAAGATATTTGTGTCGTCACGTTGATGTGTTCTGTCATTTGCTTCTCAAACGTCAAGAAGATGATCCATTTTTGAAGCGCGTCATCACAGGACACGAGAAGTGGATTGTCTATACTTTCAAACATAAAAGATCATGGAGTGAAACAAAGAACCGGCTCAAATCATTTCGAAAGCCAACATTCATCAAAAAAAGTTATCTGTATGGTGTGATTTCAAAGTAATCGGGTTTTTTTAAGCTTTTATTGGACAACACAATGATTAATTCTGAAATGTACGGTCATCAGCTGGACAAACAATGATCGACTTAAAAAAAAGGCCAGAACTGATCAACAGAAAAGGTGAAGTATTCCACCCAGATAATGCGAGACCTCATATAAGTTTGGTAACTTGCCAAAAGCTTTTACATCTTGAATAGGTTATACTGCCCCACCCACCATATTCTCTAGATCTGGCACCTTTTTATTATTATTTGCTCTGGTCCTTACGAAATGTTTTAGACGATAAAAACCTTTACTTCAAATGAGGAGGTCAAATCCACTTGGATGAGTTTTTTGACAGCAAAGAACAAAGATTTTATGATAGGGGAATCATGCTACTCTGAGAAAGGTGGCAAAAAGTCTTCGACCAGAATGGACAATATATATTTTAATAAAGTATTTATTCACTGTATGAAATTTGCCTCTTTCATTTTCACTCAAAAAGTAATTACTTTCTGAATAGCCCAATAGTTACTTACATATCTGAATTACAGTTAAAGTTACTTATCCTTTTATTTTTATTTTATAACCATAGTAATATTTTATAGACATATACAAATATATTCCTTAAGTCTCTCAAGTAACTGTAGTATTTATCTTTATACATGTACTATATATTATTTTAGTACTATTAATTTTAAACTTTTTGCTAAATGCTACGATTCAGCCAATACTATGCTTTAATTTTGTATTTGGGTCCAGAATCTGGCAATAATTTGTTTATTGTTTACAGATTCAGCACGGACAATTCATTTTTGAACACAATTTTAGGTGAGTTACTTTTTCCTTGTAATGGATTTATAAATTCTCTCTAGCCATTTTTTTTCACATTAGTATATTTCTCTTAGTATTATAAATAGAAAGGAGGAAGGTTGAGTAGCCAGACACAACACGTTAAACCACACTTTTATGTAAATTATTTTATGTATAATTGCTGTCCTAAGTCAGCAAAGTTTACAAAACTGCAGCATCCAAATTCTTAAAATTTAATATCTTTTTTAAATTTTAATATCGGTTTTAAATTCCAATATCTGTTTTTGTATGCTTCATTTATCTGAAGTGTTCTAATTATTTCTGTATCTATAGCACAGAATAATTAACTATATATATAAAAATCCAGAAGTATTGAAAACATTTTGAAACAAAACTGCAATTATTTTTATATCTTCAATTTAAAGAAAATCAAACCCCAAACAAATCGGAAAACATCAAATGCTTCCTCATAAATGAAAATATATCGTACATCCTAATAAATGTCAAATATAAATAAACATTGATCGTAGGAATTCCACATCTTCAATCCAAAATATAAAGAGAAATACAACCAAATAAAAAGCACGAAAGAGTATTATCCACACTAATGAGAACTGTCCGTCCATCTCTAGATCTCACCAAATAGATAAGGTAGTAGACAAAGATCATGGGGGACACGTCGGTAGTAATGTTCCATCTATCATCAGCGGGAGAATTGTTAGTGTCCTCGACTGACCCTCTCTGACGCTCGTATTACTGGATGTATTGAATTCGGAAACTCACATCAGGAAATACACACAAGATTCGTTCTCACTTCGTTAACTTTGCTTTGAGGAGCATCGAATGCGCGTAGAATCCATTTGTAGAGGCGTTGTCATCGAGATCATACATGATTAAGTGAGGGGTTGCTTCCAATCAAAAGGGGATTTCTCACGTAGAAGCGAAACCACGATCTGTATGGATTTTCTGTCCCGTATTGCTTCTATTTCGGAGTTTATCTCGGAGTTCGATCGTAAAAAAAGTTATAAGGAAAAGAATATACTTAAACAGATGTAAATTAAAAATAATCGGTTTAATATTGAGTAATTTTACAGTCGCTTTGATATTTTCGTTTTATTCGTGAGGAAAGTTATTTTTTGAAGAAATGTTTGTTCTTAAACCTTGTCGTGTATTATAACCTCCCCTAACATTATCCTCATCTCGTCTAGTATTACTCATACTTAAATGTGTAAGCGAGTTAACGAATTCACAAGATACATTTACAAATAACAATATTTATTAATTTTTCTTAATCAAGGAAGGCCATGTACACTATTCAAATATAAGAACAATAAAATACAGTGGAGAATGAGAAGGGGTCACTCATTGCGGAACTACGAAATCTAAACTGAATCCAAGAAGGATAAGCACGTACAATTACAACTACACACGTATACGTAATTACAATTCTTGAATCACTCACCTGATTTCTTAAACTACGGCAGGTTCGTCTTGTAGGTTATTGGGATCTTGATTGGATCACGGCTAGAATTCCCTCTTTAATGTGCGACTTCTATCTTCAGATTTTCTCGTAGCTTTTCTATAGACTCATTTTATCAACAACTATGAGTTGGATTCCCGACGGTTCGATTCACTTTACTTTACAAAACCTCTTTCTTCACTTGACAACTATTACTCATTTCATTTCATCCTCTCTCGCTAACTCGCTAAACCCGAACTTATATAAAATATCTCATTTGCATAAATCACGCTTTGGCTCCCGGTGGAGATTGGTTGAATATATAAAATTTGAAAGAAATACCTAGAGGATTAGTGAAGCGCGTACAGATCCGTCACAACCTTCAATCCTGGTTCCTAAGGCCAGGAGTTTGCTCTAGTATTTCTGTGGCTAAAACTATTCTATCATAACTATAGTTATCTTAGGTATATAACTATTTTTAGTATATTTTTGTAATATATATATATATATTCAGTATAAAGGCATATGGATTAAAATCTTATGTGCGTAGTAACTATGCTAATGAGAAAATAAAATTCATTTTTCTTCAAAGATTTACAAGTACTAACTTCATAAACTAAATAATAAAATGTTATTTTCACTAATGGCAATTTTCGAGATAGCCGAATGGTTTTGGTCGTGAACTCGTTGCTAGTGGTGTGTCCTATCATGAATTCGAATCAAGAATCACTAAACATCCACCATGTAGAGAGTCTGATGAATTTTAATCTATGTAAGCTCAAAATACTCATATTGGTGTGGTGGGGAAGCTAGAGGAGTGATATGCCACTTCAGATGTCGCCCTGACTACTTGACCGGGGCTCAAAATTACGAGGTCCGTCGCCAGTATCCATCGTGTTGCTTCTGAATAACAAGCAATCAATCAAATTGTGACGTCTCTATCCGCGCTCCTTTTACTAATAGTCCTTTTGGGGAATTTTTCTGGTCTTTAAAAATTATTTTATTTTAAAACTCTTCTTCTTCGAAGAAGACGTGGTTATGTTAATTAAGACTACTATATATAGTATAGGCTTTCAGTTTAAAAGGAAAGAGATTGAGATAGACTGCTAGCGGAGCAAAGATTAATCATATTGAATGTGAATCGCGGATATTTAATATTTGATAGCTGAATTACTTAAGGTGACGAATTGTCACTGGAGATTGAATTTAGATTAAGTAGCTAAGAAGTCAGAGCTATTGCCTTGAGTAAGTGTATTTAGTATTAAATGCTTCTCTTATCTCGCATACCACGTTAATTGTCTACATAGTTATTAATTGGGTGCATCTCTTAGCCTTGATCGATTGCATTTGTGAGTTATGGTTAATATTGTGAATAAATTAGATTGTTTCTTGAAATATGGCTAATCTTCCCTTCAATCCTCCCACACCCTTAGGCGCGCAGGCAAGACCAATAAAAGTTCATTTATAATATTCTCATAATCTTGCTTAAAATCTTATACATTCCGTGCATTAAGCCTTAATTAAACTTTACGTGCATGTTTATACATCTCTATTCAATTATTACTTTATAATTGTAAGTACGACATATAGCAACATTTTCTATACAAAATTTGCAACTCTCTCTCCATTTGAAGAAGTTCGCCTTTTTAAACCCTTTTTAGCAAATATATCCCACGTATCCGAAAGATAAACAAGCCAAGTTTATTCCTAATGTGATCGATAATTGTCTTTGTAAGAGCCTATAAGAAGAATAACTTTTTAACTTGAGTTATTCTCTATATCTACCGTATTTATACAGTTGTATATTATTGCAATCTAGATGAATATTATTTTCTTAATATTTTCTTCTTTTTCTTTCTTCCTTTCTTAATATTATGATTAAGTTAAATAGCATATGTTACGAGTTTATAAAATAAATTATTTTCATCAAAAAGATGAATGATAAACAATGTTAAGAGTTGCAATCACTTTTTTAATGACACTTTGAAAATTTATTATAAATAAATAAATAACAAAAACAAAGGAAACAATTTTCTAAAATTCATTGTAGGCAAAATAGTAAATATGAATGATTCTGAAGAACTTCAGTTTAAAAAATACAAAAAGTATACCTTTAATTTTTTAATTATTTTATAAATTAACATACACAATAGCAGAACGTAATACTTATTATTTTTTTAAATGTCTTTATTGTTACTATATTTATTCTTTTTTTCGAAACTCTGACTTGTATACGAGGTAAAAATGAAGTACGAAAAATAATGAAACCAAATAGATTTCAGACGTAAACAGTAAAGTTTGAGATAATCTTAATTAACTTGGAGAAAAGATAATTAGTTTGAAGGAAAAAATATCGAAAATAAATTTAGTTATTTTTCATCGTTCACTGTAGTTGTAATACTGATTATAATATTTTCCATTTAAAAGATTCTTTCAAACAAAATCTACTTTATATATAATAAGGTAAAAAAAACCATCTGTCTTTATTCTTTACTTGTTCGTATTTTGCCTCAGTAAGTTAAAAACATTTAGAAATTTTAGAACTAAAACTAATTTTTAAACTTAGCATTGAATGAACTTTTTATCTTAATTCTGTATTCTATACAATATTAAAAAGTTATAATCAACTATTGAGGTAATAATAATGTGTGACTCTTACATGAAATTTATTGTAAAGGTAATAAAATAAAATAATTCTTGATTGAGATAAAAAAAATTGCTTAAAATATTTAAGGACCTAATTGCCCGCTAAATTAAGAAAAAATTACTGGTACTACAAATTTGCTTACAATCTAACTTTAAATCTTATCTCAGTTGAACTTCCGAAAAGCAAATATCTTTCTGATAAAAGCTTTTTTTCTGTGTTGATGGGAAATTTCCATTAGGGAAAGATTACTTTTTTAGATGTAAAATGTTCTCCCTTGACTGACTAATATATATTTTTAATTTATACACACACACATGCTTGAGTTGCTTGCACACGTAACAGACTCTTAAGGTTCTAAAAGAGTTCGAAATAACTTAAAATTTAAAGTTTTGCAGAAACTTTTGAATGGATCTCCCCAAAAAAATTTTAAAAAATTCTTTTCATTGCACCATTTAAAAGTACTTAATCAGAAATTCTTGTCACGCGTTTTCAAAACCACCTTTATCTACTTCACAATTTTAAAAAAGATCATGTATAGTTAAGTTTATCTTTTTTCACCTTTATTTATATATACATATATAGTCTCCCTTACTTATTTTCATTAAAAATAAAATTTAAAGGTCATTGTCATTTTTAATCAATATATTTTTGTTTCATCACGTGTGTGTAAACAGTTTTAAATTCTGTATTTTCAGTAAATAAGTAGTCATCAGTTTTCATTATGTCCTCTGTGTTGAAATATTTAGCTTAAAAATCAATTAAGGAATTGGAACAGAACCAACGTATAAATAGCTCCTTTATGGCTCTCAAAGAGTTTTTTAGTAGTTGAAGGATTAATTGTTTCTTCGAGTCGTTCTAATCATGGTATCCTCGTATGCTGTTTCCACTGATACTAAAAAGATAATTTTTTAATGAAGTGAAAAAACAGAGGTTCTTGGTATTATATATATATATATCTTTCCGTTTAAATTATTTTTAAATTTGATGATCTGAAAAATGAAAACCATCCGCGTACTTACAATTTATTATATTATCTCTTGTATATTCATGTGCAAAATTAAGGTCACAAACATAAAATCTAGGTCAAAAACTGATCAACTATTCACTGTGTTGCCATGAAGTTTGGCACAGAGACGTATTACAGTGTGAGAAAGAATGTAGCAACATAACCAAACAGAAAATATTTTAATTTCAAATTAATACAGGATGCATAGAAAATTGTGAAACCATCAATCAGAGATAAAGCATTTAACTCGTTAAAAGTCTGTCTAATTTGAAATGTGACCACCGTGTACTGGTATATAAGCTTCATAACGAGCTATCATACTGTTTATGAGGGTGTTAATAAATATTTGGGGCAACAAAGCTCATTCTTCTAAGATCTCGACTTCTTACTCCTAGGGAGTCCAGGGAAGGTTGCTACACCGAGAAATGGACCATCCCAAATAGGCTCAATAGGATTTAGATCCGGACACCTCAAGAGCTAATCCATATGATGAATATCCCCTCCTTAATGAAATTCATTAACAGTTCAGTGTGGCCGCTTATTTTCGTCCATAAAATTGTAGTCCTGGCCCATAGCACCCAGAAAAACCTCATATAGGCTTCCAGAAACTCATCCATATATTGCTGTGAGTTGACAGTACTCGCATCGAAAACGTACAGGGGTGTACAAATGCCCAACAATATGCTGCCACACACAAGGATTCTTTTGCCACGAAATCTGTCAATTTTTCTTTTGTAGGAGGGATGAAAGCGAGCTCCGCTTTCTCTCCGGATGAAGACTCTACGAGAATCACTTTGTTTGGAAAATTTGGACTCATCACTGAAAAGAACACGCCCCCATCCTTGTGGTATCCACGACTGATGTTTTTAGTTCCACAAATATCCTGCCTTTCCTGTTGGATGCAGTCAAAGAGACACACAGAACTGGAGGCCGGACGTAAATGACATTCCTCTGCAAGACAACTGTAGAACGTTTGCCTGGAAATTCTTCCACACCCAGCAGCAAGTTTACGAGCAAGCTGAGGAGCCATTGTCCCCCTATGTCGTCGTGCAATTAAAGCCAAGTTGTGATCCTGTACAGATGTTGATGCTCTGTGGTAAACTTTGCTGACCTTCTTGGGATAGTACCACTTGTTTGGAATTGATTCCAAAGCCAGAAGATTACTTTTTACGGGCCACTTGTAATGAATGAGCCATCTCCGCTTTATGCTGGCCAGCTTCAAGCCTGTCAACCGTCCCTCCATCTCAAAAAATCATCTAAACCATTATGCGAAGTCATCCTCACTACTAACAGGCTAATTTGCTTGTTTTAATGCAATATTCACAAAACTGCAAGATAAAATATCATGTTTAAACGGTCTTAATCCAGTAATTATGTAAAAACTAATGCTAAACAACATCTTTTCCTAAGCTGGTTGATAGTGAACTACCCATTCTCAAAATATATAAAAAACAATTTCTAAATGTTTTTCTTTTGGCAATTTAAAATTATGACAAGAAAAACTTGTGTGTGTGTGTGTGTGTGTGTGTGTGTGTGTGTGTGTTGTGTGTGTGTGTGTGTGTGTGTGTGTGTGTGTGTGTGTGTGTGTGTGTGTGTGTGTGTTTAAAATTTTCATCAAGCTTTAGAAGTCTTTTTTTTAAATAATAAGAATATGTGTTTTTTAAAATTTTATTTTTTAATATTTTATCTGTTCAAATATAAACAACTAAAAATAAGCATTTGGTTTTATTAAAACTGTCGTTAAAAATACTGATAATAGTTTTAAGATCAAAGGGTATCTCAAGGAATGCCCCAAATACTAAAATATAATTCAAGTCTTTGTTAAAATGCTGTGTGTGTGATTAATATTATTTTTTTATTTCAAATTATGGACTAAAAAGAATTTGTACAGCAATAGATTCCTAACGAAAATGAATACTGTAAGAAAACCTGTTTTGATTTCTTTTACACGTGAGAAACTGACTAAATTTCTGAAACAAATTACACAAATTGAGATTTGAACATATAAACGTGTTATAATTATGAAAGACACACTTAATGTGAAATATTGCTTTGTGCTATTTTACACACAGTAGCTAAATTTATTGATACACGTTTATTTCTAAAATTATCTTGAAACGCATATATAAAATCACTGATTTCTAAGAAACTGTGAACTACAATTTAATTAATTTGTGGAGACGTAACATCTTACAGCCAAATAAAAGTTCGAAAAAAATTAAGAGCACTGATATAATGTAAAACTGTAACATAATATAATAAAAATAGTAATAATTTGTTATAAGGAGAGATTGGAGAAAAGAACTATTCAGAAAAAATTAAAGCTTATAAATAGGGAAAATGAGATCCCTCTCATTTGTACATATTCATCACAACATGAATTAATACTGGCAATAATGTTATTGACCACAATTTGTAAATTAAATTCAACTTTAATATGGTATTTAGGACCTTTATGCATCTAGAAGGAAGATGTCTCTGAGAAACAGTTTTTTCAAATTAATCCTATGAGTTTTTTATCGGTTTCAAATCAAGAAATTATATCAATTAATGAAATTTCTTAATAGCTTTACTTTCATTGAATTCGTCGACGAGATCTGCTCAATGTTAACGAGCATTGTCATCAATAATTAAAAAATCATATCCAAGTGCACGTCTGCAACAGTCTTGGACAAGATTCCGAAACCTCATCTCTATATCTCTGACCGGATAGAGATTCCATAAAAAAACCTTGTAGAGATGTGCACTCATTGATTAATTTTTCACCCCTTATCTCTTTCACTACCGAAGTAGTCCAATTTCACAATGTTCGAAGGAAAAGATTTTGCGTTCTTCAATTCCTCTATACGTAAAACTCTTTATAATCAAATGTTAAACTGAATTAAACTCATAATTAAATTAACATAGGTTATTTGGTGCCTATTTCAATTGCTATTCTTCAGTTCCTACTATTAGTTCACACTCTCCCTATATATATATATAATTACGAGGTCTGTCACCAATAGCCTTATATTACGACGTAAATATAACCATAACTGCCCCCACTTGTGCTGTGAAGACAGTGAAACACATACCTTCGATTTTCTGGCAGAGGCATTTCCCAATGAACCTTCTGTATACAGTTTGCTATAAAACAACATTAATTGCTTTTGCAAACTCTGAAATTAACTGCCGAGAAGTAAATTTCCTGCTAGTAGGAGCAATTTATGCTATTTATCAGTTAGGAGATGAATGATCAACAGACAGATCAATTTATTAAGTTTAACTTCCGAGATCAATAATGGCTGGAGTGAAATCAATAAAATACATACCCTCTATGTAATAATATTATATTTACCTTTTACAGACTGCTTTAAGGAACAGCCTCGCTAAATTTGGCTATCTCCAAGATGAATCCATCACACTAACCATCTTAAGACGACTTTGCGTTTAAAAGAACGGACATTATTCTAATTTGCAGATAATGATCTACACTTAATCTAATACTCCATTTCTCAGAATCTCCTTTTTGAGAGTTCAAATCTTGTACTGCTGAAGACTCAAGGTGTAAAAAGGCCGCTGTACATTGAATGTATCGAGGTTCAAACGTCTTCCCGTGGTGTGGTGTGGAAGCTATGGGACTGGGGGAGGGTCCAGCTCAGGAGTCGTCCTCGTGTCTTGACCATGGTTCAAAATTAAGAAGTCATCATCAATAGTCCTCGTGCAGCTTTACAGTGTGGCGTTAATAAATCTCTCACTCACTATCTCCTTTCCCTTTTACACATATTGAATATCTTTAAGGTATACGCCTACCCTAAAATTGTGAATTTTGCCAAAAATTGGCCCCTTTTTTTAAGATTTTATTTTATAGGCCATCTTATTGATTTTATAAATATACCAAGTATATTACTTTCTGTTCACTAGAACAAAAACTACAAGTGTTTTAGTAAAAGCAGATGTCGTTACTATAAGCAAGATATATGTCATACTTTAAAACGCGTTTTACTCGAAATGTGTTTTTTTAAATGCATAAACGGAGACAAAAAACAGATTCTAAAGAAGTTTAAAAATAATTAACTAAAATTTTTTGTGTATGTTCTGTATAATAGTAGAAGTGTTTTAACCTTCAGATGTATCAATCACTGTTTAATTACAAAATTTACAGTCCCTTATGTAATATAATCACATTTCATAAAATAACTACGATAAAGTGCTCTAGTTTTTGTAAAAATGAAAATATCTCTTATCCTGAAAGTCATTTTAAAAATGAATAATGTAGCAAAACACATCAGAATTGAAAAATTGAAAATTTGTTCATAAACTTTGGATACAGAATGGGCCACGTTTATGTTACTTTTTGTCAATTTTTATCCATTTTTTCCCATTTTAGTGATAATATTTTCTTTTTCACTTCTTAGTTTTAGCATATTTTTCTTAAATTGTACTAAACAAATCTAAAAACCACAAAAAAAATCTCCATATCACCATTTTTTTTTTAAAAAGTTATCGCAAGTAGTGTCACGGATACCTTAAATATGTATATCACGGTTTCCTCATGAGGTAAGGCTCTCATATCAAGCACATTATATAGAAAACTCAGAGGTTAATTGAAGAAAAAATACGCGTGGGAGTCCACTAAAATTCATCAAATGAAACGGGAGAAAAAATATGAAAATATCATAGAAAAGATTAGTTTGATTACTATGTGGTTCATTTAATCTCTCAGATAAATAAATTGAGTAAACCCTGAGAAAATGATCTAATACAATCGGAATAAACCCTGAATGCTTTACCTTAATTAACTTTGCAGCTCATAAGTACAAAGATTTAACAACGTAAAATGTGAAATGTTGTTTAAGTTTTAAATACTTAACTTAATACAATTCGGGCAATATTTTTCTTCAATAAGATGTTTTTATGAGGAAAAAAAATTCACAAAGGGGCAAATTTATTTGTTTCTCGCGTTTTTCAATATTAAAAAAAGGAATCGATTATTCTCATACAATACATCCATTCTCTTTTCTCGATTTATAAACAATTTTCTCGGATGAAGAGTCAAAAAAGTGTTTTTCATAAAAACCTTGAGAGAAAAGCGTAGGTTCATAATTATTTGATGAGAAAATAATAGTGTGAAGACATATTTTCTGAAGGGCATTGTAGGGAACTGATTATTTTGTTCGAAAAACTTCAATAACAAAAGAGATAATCGTAATATCATGGTGTGGAAAATCAATTTTAAAGATAAACAAAATCCAATTACGTCGATGGAATAAAACATTCAATTGGAAATAGCGATATCAAAAAGCGAAAACGAACAGAAAAGTTAAAAAAAAATTAAATTTAAAATTAAAGCAGTAGAAGTGCTTTATAGAGGACTATGAACTTTCAAGAAAGAAAAAATCAAGGATATGCATAAATAAAGAAAAACTCGTGTAAGATAATTTTTGGTGTGCTTATTAAAGCGTTTTAATAGCGCTGAATTCATTTTAGATTCTGGGTCGTAAATGTTTATAAGTGTAGTGCTTTTAGCTAAGATTTTTACTGATATATGTTGTGTTGTTTTGTACTATGGAAAGTACCCCCCCCCCCATTACATTGATAAGAGTTCTTTTACAATGTTTGAGTATTAATGATGAATGAAAAATACAACTATAATCTACTCAAACTGATTATTATAGATTGAGTAACTGGAGTGATAATTTGGAATTACATCAAGTGACGACGACACCTGAAACAGCAACCCTCCATTTTTTCATATGTCAAAGTGAAAAATTTGAACTTCGAAAAAGTTAATGTGTATCAGCTCTTTTATATTACGGGTCTTGAGCCATGACTTGCAGACTGGACTGTAACAATGATTGCCACAAGCTTTAAACTATGATCAACTGGCTTGCGGGGTCAATGTTGAGATGATGAGAATAAGATCCAGATTGTTATCCCATTCTTCTAATTCCTATTTGGATGAAAATGTTGACTTTGGCAAGGGTTTTTATTTGAACCACCAACATATCTGTCCACAGCTACTCCATGTATACCTTAGACAACTGGACAAAAAGGAATCACTATTCAAGCCAGTCGTTAAACTTTTTTATTCCCGTTCTTTGTTGATTGCGACATGCCGAAGAAGGGGTTACAGCACACCCCCTCCCTAAAGAAGAAAGTCGTTATTGCTATTCCATACTTTCTGAGCCATGCTTAGAAAAAGCTGTTTTGCCAGCTATACTGTTATTCAAACAATGTTTGAACTCGATTTCTGTGTCATTGGTATGAGTCATATTATCTTAATTCTCCTTAAATTTCTTAAAAAATGAACCTGACCGAAATTGCTTAGTTTGTCTCAAACTTTCTGCAAGTTCTTTTATTATAATTATTTTGTTTTATAGTTCACTGTTCATGTGAAAATTTCTTCTATCAACAAAAAATAAAAACTGTGAGCAATAAATTTTTATGGATTTATATTTAAAAAAAGGGGATGTAGTATTGTATGTTTGCACATCATTTTAGCACAATGAATACGAATTTAATTGATATTTAGTGTAAATATATATCAATAAGTAAAATTTGGAAATGTTTCAGTTTCTGCATTGGGTTTTTGAGAGAGAAAGAGAGAGCTAAAAGAAAAACTAAATTATGAGCCCTCAAAATATCTTCTGCCCAGATAAAAATCGAAGTTCTGACGAAATTCGAATTCGTGATGGCCTGAGTACTGGACAGGAGCTTTAATTTAGTAATTCAATAAACAGTAACTTTTTATTATCTATAAAGTTTTTCTGAATTAAAAAATATAAATGGAAGAGAGAGTATAAAAGGAACATATCTTGGCAAATCCAATAATCATTCAACAAAAACTTTTTAGGGGCCTACGAGATTCGAATTAGTGATTTCTTGTGATGTAAAATATATAAATTGCACATTTTGAGTGAATATTAATATATATGTTATTATTATATATTTAATTATATATACATAAATGAAGGCAATTTAATTAGAAAAATGTTTGGGTGCTATATTTCTATAACTCGAGATAAAAAGAAATTTATATTCAATTTGACAGGATATACGCATTCAAATTTGCGCAGAAATTAGCATTAGAAATAAATGTATGTTAATTTTTAATAAATATGAGTATATGTTTTTTAACTAAAAATAGAAGAAAATAATTATTACCCCTACACAGTACTCTAACGGATAGAAAAAAGAAATATATTTCTTTTCATTAAATCGTTTTTCTGAGAAAGTTAATTGAAACCTTATGTGATTCGCAATGAAAAGAACCATTTTTATTATATGCATTTCCAAGCCTCCAACCGGCAGCTACAAGGAGTATTATAGCTGCAATCAAACTAAAGATATCGTGCAACAAAAAGTGCCATAAAAATAAGCATAGCTGTTCACCGAATATGTAATAGTGAACTAGCCATATCATTTACTGTCTAGACAGTCGATACGGCAATAAATAAAAGGGAAAATTGCCCATGCAGGGGCAACTTATTCCATCAGAGTGAATACACTTTTTAAAAAAAAACTCCAGTCTAAAGTATAAAGGGAGAAAAATCTTTTCGGTAGAAAAACTCTGGTGCAAACAAATCCTTTTAAAAATCAAAACAGAAGCTTATAACAGAAAGAAATGAAAGTTAGGATCAACTAATTATAAATTATACGAGGTGTGACACAAAAAAAACAAGACTGGTTCAATAAATCATTGTACGCACAGAATCAGTTTTCCGTGACATTATCACCTTCAAAGTAGTTAAATTTAGCATTTACACATTTATGCATTTGGTGCTGTCATTCCTTGAAACAGTTCTGGAATGAAGTTTTTGGAAAGCCATTCAGGAGATTCTCCGCTTTTTGTCTGAACCTTTTTAACTGAATTAAAATGGGCTCCTTCAAAGCAAGATTTAATTGTAGGGGGAAAAAAGTCGCATGAGGCCAAATCAGGTGAATAAAGAGGATGCTCCATCTCAGTAATGTTTTTACTCATCAGAAATTGCTTGAAACATAGGGCCGTGGGAGCGGATGTATTGTCATGGTGCAACAGCCATCCATCACTCCCCAATTCTGACCTTTTTTCTTAATTTTTTTAAGAAGTCATTTTAGTACTTAAATTTAGTAGTGTTGATTAACGGTCAGATCACCGATGGGAGTGGGGGAACCCACTCATACCAGGAATTTTGGCAATGTTTTGGTCTGTAATCGCTGACCTTGGATGCCCAGCAGGTTCATCATCTTCCACACTGACCCTTCCCCCTAAAACCACTTACACTCTTCAAACACATGGGCACGAGACAAAGATTCCTCTCCATAAGCCTCTGTTAATATTTGAAATGTTTTCGTGGCTGATTCCTTAAGTTTCACAAGAAACTTGATGTTGATTCGACATTTTTCCTGCAGAATACAGTTGTACTTGGTCACTTATGGAGTATTCCCAATTGGAGTGATATATTGTTGCGAAACTGGCCACATGGAAAGAGGAGGGGTGTGGGATAACGTCACCAAAAACTGTTGCCAACTCCACTCTTTTTTCAAGCTACACAGTCTTGTTGTTTGTGTGTCACACCTTTTATATATCAACTGCAAATAAGATTATACTAACAGTTTTCCTGTATGACATTGTTCGAAGCTGTTCGTATGGTGATAACTGCATGTAATGTTTTTGTTTAGATATATTATTTTTTTAGAGCTTTGCTACTTAATATAGACTAGCCTGTTTTTGATTATTTATAGTTAAGTACACTTGCTAAATATTTGTTTGGCAAGAAAGCAATTTCGTTTTGTTTAGTTTGAAATTTTTCTCCAAAAAAAAAAAAAAAAAACTTTAATCTGTCAAATATCTTTTATTTTGTTCAATTACCTTTTGCCACTTTTCTGATAACTTCATGAATCCTCTCTCATTGAGTTTCTGGTCTTTATCCCCTAAAAACTCGACCAAGTGTGATTTGTTTGAAAAGTTTTGTAAAATTAAAAATGAATAACTAGATGGTGCAAGGTCGGTGCTATACGGAGGATGCAACATTACTTTCCAAAAAAAATTCTAATAATTTCTTACGACTTTTTAAAGATTGTTAAAGATGTATCAAGTTTGGACTGAGATCTTTTTTGGTTAATATTAATGTAGACGATCTATTTTTCATCCCTGAAAGTACACCATCAGATTATCATTTATACCGCTTACGAAACTTTTTAAATGGTAAAAATTTCAGTAATAATGATGATCTCAAATTGCACTTGGTTGAGTTTTTTGCTAATAAGGACCAGAAACTCTATGAGCTCGGAATCATGAAATTGCCAGAATAATAGCAACAGGTAATATAACAGAATGGAAGATATTTGACTGATTAAAACCTATTTTTAGTATGCAAAAATTACCTTTAGAAACCAAAACTACTTTCTTGCCAACCCAATACTTATTAAAAATCTTTTTGTGCGCAGTTTTCTTCCTGCTTTATTTATTATCTATTACTTTGAATCTGAAATATAAATGAAACATGATCGGCAGGCACTCGCTGTACTGATTCAAGTGTTGAAATAAAAGTTTTCTGCGAGAGTGAGAATATTAACATCGCACTTTTGAGTTATTCGAGGGCTTTTGTCGATGGACCTCGTAATTTTGAACTTTGGTGAAGTGACGAAGGTGAGACCTGAGCTGGTACCCCCTCTTCTAACTTCTATACCACACCAACGGGAGGCTGTTTGAGCTTCGACAGATTTAATGTGCAACTTTCCCCTACACGGCGGGTCTTTAGCAGTACTAGGGTTGAATTCACAATACGCAGGCCACGACTCCATTATCCTGACCACTAGGCTACCGTGGCTATGAAGACTTCTGGGAGACTGAGTCCTGTTACTCTAAAAGCTTTTTTTGTGAGCTTGGCATCCCTTAAGTGGGAAAAAAACATATCGTAGGCAAAATTAATAAAAAATGTAGTTAAAAGGTAAATTAAAAATTTAAGTACCACCATATTTTAGATATTTGATGCATAATATATGGACAGAGATATTTTTATGCGTATATCGTAGCTCTAGTAAATGGGTTTCATGCAGTAGCGCATACAAGGGGGGTATCCTGGGGGTCCGGAAACCCCCAAAGCAATTGAGTATTTTTCGATTGATGATAATCCTGTGTATATATAACGTACTATTTAATTAAGTACTTGTAATTAAGAACTCATTCTATTAATTAATGCTAATTATTAATTCAATAATTTATTTTTTACTGTTTTTTGTTAATAAAATCGACAAAATCAGAAGAATCAATTGGTGTTGTCTTGAGGTATGATACGAGTTGGGGGACTTTCAGCCATGGACTCCCCCCTTGAAAAGTTCTTGTGTGAGATACTGGTTTCATGCAATATAAATTTGTTACTTAAATTTTAGATATTTTTCAATGCAATTTCTGACTTTTTCTTTTCAGAAAACTTGTCTGATTAAAATGATCTATTCCATTATATTCATGTGGTAAGTGGTAAATACCGTATTCATTACAGGAGAAGTACGCAGAAATTTATAAACCTAATAATTGTATGAATGAATTGTTAGAATGCTTGCTAAATATCTTGTTATGCTTAGTATACTCATAGAATATATTCATTTCAGAAACTAATAGAGATTTAGATTTTCTAAATATCGTCAATGAAAACTGAAAGAAGAAAAAATCATATTTATAGAAATAGCTGAATGGCTTCATTTAAAATTGAAAATGCAGGGATATAATGGACTTGGATAGAAAATTATCTTTAAGTACACAAAAATAATGATTTCCTTGAAATATCCAATCAATTGGATCCCTTTTTTGTATGAGATGAGGGAAATAATATCTTATAATTTGCATTATTTAATCAGAAGTTATTAATGCACAGCTTGGCCGAGATTAGTCCTTGCGCCATTAAACCAACACTAATTCACTCAAATGTGATTAAGCGGTTTCTAATATGCAAATCGAGGTGTTATGTCATCCGATGGTGAATCAAGCGCTTTGCATAAAGTGAATTTCTGTGTGTGAGTGAATTTCTGCAACACATAGCATTAGATTTCAGCGTGTTAGAACTGAAAAAAGTTTTATTTTATAGCTCCACAGTAGAATGTAAAAGAATCTGTAAAGTGGCGAATTATCGGCTGACAGTCATAGAAGTGCGAGATGTGTGAAAATGTTATAACAGGTTGTTTCTCTACATTATGAAAACAATTTTAGAACACTGGAACTATATTGTAACGATGCTGAACCAGGTCATAAGCGTGTAACAACTCTTCAAGACTCGAAGGTGTACTTCGATTTTTTTCAAAGTATGTCAAAGCAAAATGAGCACCTAAATTCGATTTTTTTTTTTTTGGATAGTAAAAAAAAAATATGCACATGTTAGTTCTTTTTTATTTATCAATCTAAATCATATACAGGGTGATTTAAAAACTGTTCAAATTTCGTGGCGAGGTAGGGAATACGTCAGGAAACCGATTTCACAGGGGAAAGTATGTCCGGAAACGTCAGCTACACACACACACACATGAAAAAAATGAACAAGGAAAGGGAACACAAGGAAACAGAACAGAAAAGTGTTAACAATTTGACTTTTATTCCAACAATATAAAGTACAGGCTCAAAGTAGATACTCAATATTGCGACTATTTACACGAACACTGGAATCACAGCGATGTTGCAATGACTGCCGAATATTTTCAAAAACGCCTGGAGAACGATGCCTGCGGCGACCACTATTCGAGCAACAAGGTCCATTTCCCTGTCGAAAAGGGGTCTTCTGCACATGGTATTTCATGACTCACCGTAAAAAGAAATCCAAGGGTGATAAAACCGGTAACCTGGGGGGGGGGCAAGTGATCAGTCTACCTCTGCCCGAATTTATGGTTTAGGTAATCATATGCACAACAATTGTGCTGTGGGCAGACAGTCCGTCGTGATGAAACCATATATCTCGGCACGACATGCGCAAGAACTCCGTCAGAAAAGTCTGAAACACTGTCTCGAGTAATATTAGATATTTACGGCTGTTCAATCTGGGTGGTAGCAAGTAAGGTACCAAAACACTTTCACCAATAAATCTGGCACACATATTTTTGGCAAAACGATGTTACGCAGCGTGACTTCTCATACTATGGGGGTTGTCACAAGCCCTATATATAAATTGTGTGTATTAAACACACCTTCATGACTGAATGACGCTTCATTTGTAACAAGGACAGAAGCTAAAAAATTGGGGTACACGATACCTTTCTGCATGTGAACCATTACTTAAATTCCACACGCTTCGGATAATCGTTAGGCGGCAGTAACTGAATCCATTGTAGATGGTAAGGATGCTCACCCAGCTCGTGCAGTATCATCCACAATGTTGACTGACAGACCCCAAGCAGCTAAGCAATAGCTCGTCTGGTGGTATTAGGATTACCTTCAAATGATTGTAGGAGTTGTTCTTTGATGTTGAAAGTCCACGTCGGTCGTCTTCGCCTCGTATCGTGCATGTTACTACTCAGTGAGCCATGCTCGCACAGATAGCGATGCATACGTGCAAACGTTTCCTGCTGTGGTATTCTGCTGTCAGGGTATCCATCTTCGTAAACTTGCCTAGCTTGGCGACCACTTTCGCCAGCTACCACATATGAGAGATACATATCTGCTAGTTCTTGATGAGTAAAACGATTCATCTCCAAGTCAGCTTGTACACTAATGACGGAAAGGGGGTGGGTTGGCCAAGCTTTATACTTGTGTGTACACAGAGCGCCCTCTACGTACCCATACATACATTTGAGGACATTCTTTCCTATTTAAAATCGGTTCCCTGACGTATTTCCTACCTCCCCAAGAAATTTGAGCGAAAAGTTTTGAATCATCCTGTATTTATTTGTAGGAGAGCGAGATATTAGTTTAAGTATACACCTTCTAAATTAACCATGACTCAAAATTTCGATGTATTTCTACAATGCTTTTGTAGTTTTAGCGCAATATTAATTCAAATCAACCAACCAGAATCCTAGTCATCAAACTTGAATCAAATTGAACAAATTGAATCAAATAATTTAGCTACTCTCTTACAGATTTAACATCTTTATTTTAATTATTTCTTTTTCAAGCATTAGCTACTGAATTAAAGTGAAAATTAAAGAAGTAATGTCTTAAGTTTCGGAGTACTTTAAAAAAGCATAGTGATACTTATTTTAATCTATGCATTAAATAAGAAATAGAGGCTCCGTGGTCGAGTAATAGCATATCGCGCTTCCACACCACAGGTCCAAGTTCTATTCCTGGGCTGGGAAAGGTCGACTCAGCTTTTCATCCATACTGCACTGAGTCGATAAATGAGTACCAAGCTTGCTTGAGGACTTAAATGCTGGGGGTCTCGCTTCAGACTGACCTCCTGATCGAGACATCTGCTCATACACTTGGCCCTCATGTGATGTTGCGCCACTGAGTTTGAGTTTGAGTTGAGTTTAAATAAGAAAACATTTATAAGATTGATATATGTAGTAAGCCTGTTATATAAAATGTGCGCGTGTTTAAAATCAAAATTCAACTTGACCAATCTCAAATTTTATAGTGTTTTGTCGGTTTTGTTTTTCTTTACCAAGGTTAACTTTTGTGGCTGTAGCGAAAAATCAGGAATGCCAAATTTGGTGATTTTTGATTTAATTACAATTTTATTCTGGCAAACTGTTTGTTTCGGTAACCCTGATGAATTTAAATGTAGGATAATTCAAGATACAGGGCACGTATGCTCTATTTTCTTGATTGTTATTTGCTATTTTAAAGCAGCAAATGTATTTTGAACGACAAGCGGTTTTGTCTTACGTTACATTGTTCTTTGAGTTTACAAAGCAGTTTTTTTAAAAGCTACATTGTTCTTTGTACTTGCTTAACTACGAAAATGGAACTTATTTTCTTTTTTTTATATAATATCTCATTGAAGTGTTCTCTCTAAGCTTAAGCAAATCGTGTTAAAAGAGAAAACACAACTTGAGTGTTTGGAGGTTTTTAAAGATAGTCTGAAACCTGTGTTTTTTCATGTATATCAGTCTGAATGGGTAATTCTCCTTCAATCCATCTTGGAAATAAAAAGTAGGGATCCTTTGTAATTTTTGATTGCTCGAAAGTATACGGATACCTACATTCTCTCTCTGAAGTACTTTTCCAGTGTTTCTTTTAAAGATCCAAATACTTTTGGGTGTTTACTGTAACTCATCTGAAGACCTGTGAATCTTCATCCAAAAATCATAGTGAGAAACACATGTGTTAGAATCACTTGAGATTCAAATTACTCTTCGGGGAAGGTTGGCGATTTTCTTAAAGTGTCCTCAAACCACTAATATTTTTTGTAAGTTGGCAAAAATTAACAAAATAACAAAGCAAAACGTACTTTAACAATTTAAACTACAAGTTAAAAGGCTATTAAATAACGATTATTCCTGTAGGAGGCGTAAAAATTATTTTTAAAAACTTACCTTTGAAAAATCCTTCTTTGCAGATTCATTTTTCTGGTTTACTTTTTTAGTTACTCCAAAGGAAGATGAATCTTCTTTAGCTTCAATAAAGGGGGGAAACTATTAATTTGTGCACTATGCGTCATACAAACTCACGAACTCATTAAAACAAAAATAAAACTGATTGTTAGACATTCACACACACACAACAATGATTTTTAGCATATTCCTAAAAATTCTTGTAGTTGTATTTGTAAACATCAGACACACACACAGGGTCATTAAATGACACACTGATTTTTATGAAAGAATATCTAAGTCCTTAATCATCAAAAGCAATTAAGTACTTCCCAGCAATCGTAGATAATTACAGAGTCCTGTTTTATATTCCTTTTGATGACTTCTCGAAGATTTTGCTTCGCTGTGTCATCAACAACTTTAAACACCAATCAGACCCTCTTGATACTTCCTGAAACATCTCTGTTCTACTTTCTCTATTGCCACAATTATATTTCAATTTATTTAGTACGCTTTCATTCATTTCTACAATCACAACACAGCTCCTAAGCAAACTATTTTCATACACACACATGCATACCTTTCCACAGAAACTTAACCATCCCGTTATACATTTCACAGAGACATCTGTTGCTGTTGTTGAGCCTTTTATCCTGTAATACATATGAAAGACAAGAGATGAAAGAACAGAAGCATACAATAAAAACCTAGACGAATATAGACTTTTTATTACAAACGGTGATCCCAGCATAGAACAGAAGGGGTGCATTGCTTTCCATTCCAGGCAGGAATCCACAGGTGAAAGTCCGACTTCTTTTGCCAAAGGTATATCCATGCCTTATTCGAGATTCGAACCCGAGCCCACTTGGTTACAACCCGAGGGTCACATCTACCATACTGGCAGGGCGGCGAGACATCTATTCCAAAATAAATTGATTCACTGGTGATATTCCGTGCCAAAAATATTCGTTATCTTTAAAATTTATGAAAAATATTTAAATTATTCTCCAGAGCATTTATTACTCACTATATCCAAAAAAGACCCTCTAACACAATACTCATTGCAATCGTTTACAACATTCCCAAATAAAACACCATATCGTCCAGTTATTTCTTCTCAACTAAAAGTTCATATCATGTTTTCAAACACCAGACATTCTATCTTATTACAAAATAAACTGTTGGCCACTGTAATACAAGCCTTTTTTCTTTTGCTCTAAATAAGAAAAGCCAGTCTTCAGTTATTTCATTTGCGCTGCAAAACAAGTGAAATAAAATATAAATTATGAATAAAATTATAATATTAAAACTAAATAAATAATTATTGTTAAAATACTATGGACATTTACGCTCTGTCTCAACTATAAACTAGTCTCTTCTATTACAAAATTTGATTAAAAAATAATTCAATGGGTTTAATTTACATTAATCTTACAAACAAGTTAAACATTAGATTATCATGTTATCTATTTTTTGTTGCACGTGAGTAAATATTACATTATTTAAGTAATGTAAATATGATCTGAAATATAAGAGAACATTATACTTTCTATATATTAACAGTACAGATGGGGTGGGGCTAAAAGTTGTGTGCAAGATATTTAGAAGACTTACATAGTTGTTTAAAGGCTTGTGTAAAACTAAAATGAATGTGAATGAGAAGATAATATAAATCATTTCAATCCACATAATTTAAATATTTTATATGTTAAATACATGCCTATAAATTAGCCATTTTTCCGCCTATATTATGTTTTTTTATACATAACAACTCTAAACAAGTACATATTTTAACAGTAACTATTTGTCTGAAAAGGAAGCAAAGATGTAAGATTTATTCATTATTTCTAGTATTTGAGTATTCATTCCAATTCCTACTATTAGCTCACTCTCTCCCTATATATATATATATATATATATAAAATCTTGTTCAAATTTTATATCATTAATAAAATACTTTCTTCATCCATTCAAGTTCAAATACAATTTTTAAACTTGAAGTAGATAACACTTGATGTTTATTATGTTTTTTCAATTATTAATTTATTAATTAAATCAAAAAATGAATAAATAGTAAACAAAAATAATGTCCAACAGCATATATATAAAAAGAAAACTCGTTCGATGTGTCCATGTAGCACAGTGGATAGCGCGTTGGACTTCTAATCCAAAGGTCGTAGTTTCGATTCCAATCTGGGAGAATTTAATTTCTGAAACTGTGACTTCATTTTTACTATACTATTTTATTAGAATACTTAAACTTATAATTAATTAATAAATAGTAACAAACAAACAAAAATAGCCCAACACCATACATAGAAATGAAAATGGAAAATTGCAAAGAAAGACGTCTATTCTGTCACTTAATATTGTGATTCTATATCGTAAGTATATACATATTTTTATTAATTGGAACTATATAATAAGAAATAAGGAAAATAAAAAAAATTTCTTTGTTGCTAAGTAGGAATTGACTAAAAAAATTTTTTTATATTACTTGCTTTATTTTACTCGTGTAGTCTTGGTTTTTTAATATATATAAAACCTTTGTGGCATTTACATATTATACCATTGACCAATTTTCTCAAATGAAAAGACGTCGCCAAATGCTGTAATGTGCAACCAATAGTAGAAAAATGTTACCACGTGCGCCATAAACCTTAATAATCTTTTCTCCCGTACAATGAGAACATTTGACGATGTATTTTGATTTGTTGATATGAATGTGTTTTGATTTGTGTGGTGAAATGTGTCGATGTGGTATAATACATAAATACCCAACTTGCTTATTAACTTGAAGCAATGTGTAATTTAAAGAAAAGTCTACAAGAGAGAAAGAGATATTACGACTATTTAATTAATTCCAAGAAAATACTTTTTAAATTTAAATTTTCTTTAGTGTATAGGTATATTAAATAAACTAATATCCATTAATGAATCTGCTGTCGTTTATTTTATTTTGAAAAATATTCTTGAGAAAATCAGACAACTATTCAATATTTGTATTATTCATGTTTTTCTTTTAGTTAGATTGTAAAAAGTTTGATCTGAAAGTAAAACTACGCGCATTCGTCTCATATTCTGAGAACTATTGTATTTCTACATCATGAAAAAACAGAGTGAAACATTATAGAAATATATTGGAATTTTAATATACACTCGTATTGCTTAACCTATACACTCCAGAAGCTTTAAAAAATAAATAAAACATGTGAGTCGAGAATTTTCAATCAAATGAAAGCTCTATAAAATATATTATTGAAAACCATTTCACTATTAAGTTTTATAGAAGCAAAAACACACTTACTGTCATTTTTGTGACTGATTGATACCTTTGATATCCTGTTTTTCTCCCTGTCTGTCTCTATCAGCCAAATATTTCTCGGAAGAAGATTTATATGCTTTTAACACAATAGTGGTGTAAATATTTCTTTATTTGAAATATTAAATTGGGTTACAGGAATAATATCATAAATGTTTCTTAATTCCTTCATTTTAAAAATTAAAGTTTTAAGAATTATATTTTCTTTTCAGAAAGTGTGTAATTATTAAGAGATAATAAATAAATATTGATAAAATACGTTATATTGGTAATAGTGATGATAAAATAAAAGAAAGGATATTTTATGTTTAATTCAAGGAAGTGCATGATAGATGTGAAACATTTTCCACAATGTTTCTTCCATATTTGTCATATCGCTGATGTCAATGTCCGAAATAATTATGGATGCTATACAGCTGTCATGTGGTTGGTCCATTACCCTGGTTCAATTCAAAGTATTAGCCTTAAAGAACCATATGGTTTTTTATAGTTGAGAAATCGACTCTGTTATGAACGAATTCCTGTAAATAAGAAAAGAAACAGAAATGGATACTTACGTACTACGCAACCATGCCAACTTTCAAGATAACTCACCAAATTGGCAAAATCGAATTCGCACTTGCCATAGGCGCTGAATTGGCAAGCATGGGCTTCGTTTCATATTTCTTCACGTTTGCTGCCATTCTAAGCCTAACCCTTCATTGATATGGAAAGCTCGAATTCTATATTGCATATCTGCGATTTACCGAATTCTTAATTAAAAAAATTTAATAATCAAATCCAAATAATATAATTATAAATATTGTACGTAATACTAAAACAAGAATATAATAATAATGATAATAATAAAATAAAACTAATAATAATATACATTTAATAATAATAGTAATATAAAATTAATTATAATACTAAAATAAAAATAATTAAATTAAACGATAAAATTAAGAAAAAAAATTAATTAATTTAAATAATTGGTAACCATGCGCTTCGTTCTATATTTCTTCACGTTTGCCGCCCTTCTAAGCCTAACCCTTCGTTGATATGGCAAGCTCGAATACTACAACATATATCTGCAATTTACCGAATTCTTAATTAAAAATTTAATAATGAAATTAATAATAATAATTATTATATATATTATTATATATCACACTATTATTATTACATCTAATACTAAAATCAGAATATAATAATAATGATAATACTAACATAAAATTAATAATAATATAAATTTAATAATAATAATAATATAAAATTATAGTACTAAAATAAAAATAATTGGATTAAATAATAAAAATTAATTATTTTTTCTTTTATTGAGATTATTATTTATTTACAATTACTATTGCATATTAAAGTTATTCCCAATATTTTCGTGGCTGAGGTAGCCGAGTAGTCCCGATCTCGATCTCGTAGCTGGCGTTGTTTCTGTCGAGTCGGGCTGCCATTAAAACCCTGCCGTATAGAGGGGCTTTTCCATGTTAAATCTATTGAGGTTTAAGTCCTTACGTTGCTGTGCTTTGAAGACTTGACCATGGTATTTAAAGTTATTATTTGTGGGGGATATGGAGCGACAGACCATGTTACTTGATCATCTTCGACACTTGACCACTCGACTGAGGTCCACTGCCAATATCCCTCGTATTGCTTTAGAGGTGTTTTTTTTTTTCAAATGGAGCTGCGGATTGGTATTTTACCATTATGGACTTAGAACATTCCCCAAGTGGTGGTATCACTTTTTAGTGACGTACCCTATAGACGATACCAGTTAATGCAAGTAATTTTGACGCCCAGTTTCCTCCCCAGACACCTGTGCTCTGACGATGCAAACTGTTTGTTACTTTAGAGTGAGACGTTAAACACTCTCTTCTCTCTAAATATTTTTGTCTTAAATTTGTGAGAAAAATTACCTTTTGAAGAAGCATTAGCTTATCTCGCAGTATAAAATAATATAATGCGCGATTTTAATACGTAATTAATCATTAAATCAACCAGAATATATTTTCTGATATTGTTTTAAAAGATTTTTTAAAACGTGATTTAACTAGAAGAAACGAGTTGCAATGATTTTACACTCAAAAATTATTTTTTAATGTCATTTTTATAAGCATTTTTTTTCCGTTTTGATTCGAAAAAATAAAATAAGTAAACATTGTGACTTTTGCCTCTTCATGTGGAGATATTTCGCTTCTACTCAAAAGAAACTACTGCATCGTAAAGAAACTTAGTGAAGATTTCTTAGAAGAACTTAAAGGGATAAGATAAGGATTTCAAGGAAGATTTAACTGGATTTGATCCACTTAGAAGTACCAATCACTTTAAATCCTATAAAACATCTTCTGTTCGCATTATTTTCAGAAAGATAATATGGATCAATGCCTTATACTCTCTTTATCCTCACTCGACAGCACCAAAGAAATCAATTTAAAAATAAATAAATAAATAAAATGTACTTCACCATCTGTCGCAATGTTTAAACCTTCTCTATTGTGATTTTGAGTTTCTTAGATTTCATTCCACATTTACTGAAAATGTACCGAAAGAATTCAAAGGATTATTTCTCTCTATGTATGGTATATATCCCAAAAAGGAGATATTCTGTAGTACAATATATTAATAGTATTTACATTTTGTTTACCCAGCAATTTTCTCAAAAGGTCTGGAAAAAGCCATTAGTTCTAAGAGCATTGTGTATAACTTGGACTTAGCAATAAAAAGAAAAAGAGCGATTTCTCTTTTTTGGAGACAGAAGTTCTTTTTACACTCTTCGGAGGTATAAGAAATGATAAAGTAGAACGTATTTTTCTTTTTAATGGGCTTACTATTTTTTTTTTATTTTTCTTCTTCACAATTATAAATCCTTTCGCTGAAGCATTTCTTAAAGAAAACTTTTTTATCTGAAATGCAATCTAACTTAAGACTAACGAAAGCAGGGTTGGTAACAAATCTCAGATCCTGAAGCTTTTATAAATCCTACTTTTGTGTGAGGAATAAGAGAATGTATTAAGCTGGAAAACTGTTCTCTCGTAACAGAAAAGTTTTCAGAATTTAATTTGATGGAAGTTTCTGTAAAAAAAAAGGTGAACTGAAGTAATATTTATGATGACTTCCTCTCAATATCTTCATTGTTTATCCTATTACATCAAATACTTTATGCAAATACAATATCTATATTTTTATTGAAAGTAGATACATAATATATTTTTGCCAATAGGTTATACCATTCCAGTTCTTCAAAAACTTGAATAAGCATTAGAATACTCCAGTCTCAACATGTGTGAACTTTCCTAGATTTTACTACTAAGAAAATATATTGTGTTTGAAATGTTTTAATTTGTAATACCTACAGAATCTGTTTGTGCGACGTTTCCAATCAAAATATGCAGATTCCTTGGAAGGACAAGATAACCGTACCTGAGCACAGTGAATAAACAGAAAGATAAAGTTCGAGCCTCAAGGATTTAATTTACAAGCTTCACGTTCACTAGCAGTTGAGCTGTCTTCATGTTACCATGTAATTTATTATTTTTAATTACTATTTTAAGGTATCCGACTGGTTGCGACAACTTTTTTCAGAAAGATGGAGATATGGGGATTTTTTTTTCTTGTTTTTAGATTTGCTTAGTACATTTTAAGAAAAATATGCTAAAATTAAGAAGAGAAAAAGAAATTATTATTACTAAAATGGAAAAAAATGTACAAAAAATAACATAAACGCGGCCCATTCAAACAAAAGTTTTATGAACACATTTTCAATTTTTCAATTCTGATGTGTTGCTATGTTATTCATTTTTAAATGACCTTCAGGATAAGAGATATTTTCATTTTTACAAAAGCTAGAGCACATTATCTCAGTTGTAATATGAAATTGCTAAAAAAACAGTGATTGTATTAACATAAGGTACTGTAAATTTTGTAATAAAACAGTGATTGATAAATCTGATGGTTAAAACACTTCTACTATTATACAGAGCATACACAAAAAATTTTAGTTCATTATTTTCAATACTGTTTTAGAAATTGCTGTCCCGTTTGAGCATTTAAAAAAAACACATTTCGAGTAAAACGCGTTTTAAAGTATGACTTATATATATCATATATCTTGTTTAAAGTAATGGGGCATCTGCTTTTACTAAAACACTTGTAGGTTTTTTTCTAGTGAACGGAAGATAAAAAACTTGGTACTTTTATAAAGCTAATTAGATGGCCTATAAAATAAAACCATAAACAATTTTGTCAATTTTTCGCAAAATTCACAATTTTAGAGGTGTTTTCTCTTTTGGTCTTCTTATTTCCATATTTGAGCATATACTTCCAAAATTAAAAACTTACCTTTTTAATTTATGTCTGTATTTATGTTTTTTTTTAATTTATGTATTTATATATATATTATTTATATTAAGAATTTTTGTGGGGAGTCTTTTTAATATATATACAATATTGAAATTTATAAAAATATTGCAAAAAATAAAAAGTTTTATCGAGTAAAAATAGGGAAAAATACTCGAATTAAAGCTGAATCCAAACTAAAACATTTAAGATACTCGCAAGTATTTAATCTTTATTTAAACAAAACAAAAACGTAAAACCTTACGCAAGTGAAATATATTTATTTTTATTTCTTATTGTAATTAATCCAAAAAATAGTGTGTGTGTGTGTGTGTGTGTGTGTGTGTGTGTGTGTGTGTGTGTGTGTGTGTGTGTGTGTGTGTGTGTGTGTGTGTGTGTGTGTGTGTGTGTGTGTGTGTGTGTTTTGACGACAAATGCCCAACAGATGACACATGTTCCAAATCTCTTACATAAACCAATAAAATCTCTGATAAACAGAGAAATTTATCCGAAAAGAGTCCCACATTTCGACTTTAACCATCAACAGGATTTCTATTTGTTAAATATGGTTGGGGGGGGGGGTGCTGCCAGAAGAAGGTTCAAAGTCTTTTAATGGTACCTATAATTTCGAGAATAATTTCAGGTACATTAAAGAATACCCATGAATTACATAAAGACGCAGCAAAGAGGATTTAAAGCTCCGTAAGTGTGCAATGAAACGTTTCGAGTCGGAGGTGAGTACAAGTAACATTTCCGGTTAATATTTTCCAGAATTTATTTCAAATGATATTTAAGCCTACTGTAAATCAGTCATTAAATGAAACGAAATATTCAAAGTAATTAAATTAAAATCATATAGTTTAACTTCAGGTAACATGCATTATTTTTGCTAACTATCTTTCTCTCTCTCTGTATATATAAAGACGATGAAATTTAATTACCAATCTAATTGAATTTACTTATAAAGATGTAAAACAGATGATTTATCATTTATAAAAGGATTTTATTATTGTTTACATTGACAAAGTGCCTGGCAATTATGCTATAATTTGAAAATATTTTTATAATAATATGGTAAAAATGAGAACCCTTTTTGAACAATGAATCTTTTAAGGTATCTGACTACCTTCGGAGAAATTTTTTTGAAATATATAAATTTTCAACTAAATATAAACTTTTTTCTTATTTGAAAAGGGGCATATAACTAGGAAATCAAGTACAATTTCCACAAAATTAAAAATAATTTTGGATATATAGGGAATTTTGAGTAAAATTTTAGTGAACAATTGCAGTTACGGTAAGGCTTGTATTGAAAATTCTAATTAATATATTCGAATAATATTTATACAGTACATAAATAATATTATCTGTGCTTAGAGCTGTAATTTTTGTAATACTTTAGAAAGTTTTTTAAATATGTTGTTTTTTATGTAAGAACTTAACTTTTTACAAAAAAGTAATATTATTTTCTTACAAAAGGTGCAATAAAATACATAAATATATACACAAAGATTAAATAATAGTCTATACTAGAGATAAAATTAAATAAAACATTATGTGAAAATTTCAATTCAATATCTTAAAAAAAAATCTTGTAGTGATTTTTACCGTGAAGCAAAAAATTGAAAAACATAGTTTCTCAGAAAATGCAATTAAAGATTTTAATATGGCATAAAAGTTTTCTACTAATTTTTCATTTTTTTAACTCACCATATTTATGGGTCAAGATTTCATTAGCTTCATGTTTAATTAATTTGAACTTTTTTAAAAATTTTTGCTGTTTTCTGGAGAGTTTCATAGACTACAGCAATTGTCATTTTTAGGGAAATTTTGATGAAACATTGCATTTACAGAAAATTCTAATGAAAGTATTCAAATAATATTTATAAAGTACGTGAATAACATCTTTATATGTGTTAGGAATTAAATGATTTGTACTACTTTTGAAAGCTTTTTAATTATGCCAAATTTTATGCAAAAACACAATTTTTTAAGAAATTAATGATTTTTTTTCATAAAAAAGCAATAAAGTACAAAAATTTATACAGAGATTTGATTTTGATTCATAACACAGATATAACTAAATAAAACATGTTCTGAAAATTTCAATTCAATATCTTAAAAATATTTTAAGTAGGTATGTACTTCCGGTTTTGTCAACTTCATTTCCGGTTTACTAATTATGCTATAACTTCGCTTCTAAATATCGTAGAAATAAAAATTGAGTGTTTTTGGAATCTTAAATGTTGACCTATAAAATAAAAGCATGAAATCAATTTCGAAAATTTTTCGCAAAACGACGAACTATGGGTAGTCCTTAAGAGAAGGAGACCTTAAGAGTTGAGACTTGACGCATAATGAATTCAATAATCGTATTATTACTATATATAGAGAAAATTGGGTACTTGCACTCCTAAGATTAAGTTTCTTGATATATATATATATATATTTAACATCTAAATTCCATAAAAATACTGTCACAAATTTCGCACTGTAACAAATGGTTTTAAAACATGTATCACTACTACAGGTAAAATGCTACATAATATTCTACAAAACTTCATCAACAAGCAAAATAATAAAGCTAAATTTAAAAATGGGAAAGATATAGATTTTTTTTAAAAATAAAAATATTTATTCAGTTTATAGTTATGATTTTGAAGATCTATTCAATTCCATTGATATCAATGATATTATTAAAGTAGTTTCAGAAAACCCAGTAATTATAACTTTACTATTATTTTACACAAATTTAAACCTTTCATAGATTTAGTTTTAAAAGAAAATTAATTTCTTAAGGTCTATCGGAACCCTCTATACTGATAATGTTAAAAAGGCATTTTTCAATGTACCTTTTCTAAACACCTGTTGGAAATACAATACCCAAATTTTTTTGCAAGTTAAACATACATTTAATATTATACTAAAATGAGCTTTTTTTAAAATTTCCATTAGGTTTTTTTTAAATTTTTATTTGATGTATAGTGAGAAAACAGTGTTTTTCGACAGAAAAAAAATTATAAAAAAAATATATACAAAATTTTTCTAAAAGCTCATTTCAGTATATACTAGAACCTATAAAGAATGTGTCATGTAAATTTTGTTGACATCAGATATATACTTTCTGAGAAAAGATACATCGAACCTTCAAAATGATATTTTGAGAAAAACACATTTTTATAATAAAAAGTTACCTTATCAAAACATTCCAGCTCCATATTCCAAATTTTCAGCATTTTTTAAATTTTCATCTTCTTGTTTCATTCTTTTAAGTCTTTTTACTTTTCTAATCTCCTTAGTTTTCTGTAAATTGGCATATCTTGCCCTTGTAATCCTCTCTTTCTCGAGAGATTCCATGCAGCATGTCGCATAATATCCTGGCTCCATGTTAAGTTTTCTTAAAAATATCCAGCTTTTTGGCATTCCCTTTATTAAAGGATGCAATAGCATCATATGTACTAAAGGAAAATATTTCTATGTGCACAAATGTCTTTTGGGGGACACGAGACTAAATAACATTATTAATGCTTTCATTCGGATTCTGCGTGTTTCCATGCAAGCACTTTTACAATAATTCTGGATTCGAAAGGTCAATAAAAATATGCCTAATGGCTTCCACAACAGCAACTGGAAGTTTATGTTTGTGGAGATAAACCTTATTTTCCAGTTGAGCCTTCTTATACTGACACCATGTGTCAGGACCTGATAGACAAAATCCATGGTGTGGATTTTTATCCGTAGATATTTTGTGAAGAAATATTGCCCATATATAGCTTATCTCATATCCTTTACACTTGATAAATTTCTTCGAATGGCAAAACCATAATATGTTTGCAATTGATAAATAGTTGCTTCTGTTAATCTATTTTTGCCACATAATGCTTTGTCATCTGATAATTTTTGCCCCCTCATTTTTGCTTTGAAACGTCGGAGGCGAGATCCCATCCGTTTCATAACATGCCCTAAAGAAATTTTAAAAAATGACGTCAAACTTCAAGCTATCCCAAGAGGAAGTGCAATGTTTACCTTTTTTCTGTCCATTTAAATCGGTGACTTGCGTTTAGATGATTCTTTAAAAACAGAATTCTAGCACTTCTAATTAAGCTAGAGATAAAAATGAGGTATTTTTGGAAAGGTTTTGAAAAATTTAAAAATGCAATAACCTGAAATTCACTTTTTAAAAATTTTACCTTTCCAACTCCCATGGTTTAATGAATAAACAATTTAAAGGTTTGCCTCAAGGTGGTCTTGCTAGCAATTTGGCTAATTTATATTTACATTTTTTTAAATATAAATATATTATAAATGATGACTATTACATTTTTAGAAAAAGAAAAGATTAATAGTTTTCGGTAAAAATAATAATTTTAACCCCAATATTAACTTTTAAACTAATTACTTAAACCCGGTTAAAATTATTAATAATTTAAAAATAAATACTTAAATGTATTCTTTTTTAGGATTATAAATTACATAGTAATATTTATGATAAAAGAAATGCTTTTGATTTAAACATTCTTTAAAGTACTATATTGGAATTCTAACACATCAATTTTTACGTATAGCAATATTATTTTTAACTATATTTATCGCAATGATATATTAGTTGGCGATCAATCTAACATCTTTTTAAATTTTAATAACTTTAGTAGTCATAGTATTGAATATGGATATCCTGCTAATTTTCTGTACAATTACATTTCTAATAGTTCTCAGAGAAATGACAAAATGTAAAAATATACAGGGTTATAATGAGTGAATGACCCGATTACAAAATTTAATAACTCGCAGATGAATATACAAAAAATGATAGTTAATACGTCATAGCAAAAAAAACATGAAATTTTGAGTTTGGAACATTGTTTTTGTCCAATAAGTGCCAGCAATGTTGTAATCAAGATGTTTTTGAAATTGTAAGCAGAAGTGGAAATGACGTCGCAGCGGTAGAAGGCATTTTGTAGGCTCTCGTTTGCGAAAAATCTGTCAGTAATCACGATTCAGCGTAATTTTGGGAGAAAGTATAGCAATGCATCGATATCTAAGAGTATGGATGGTATAAACTTTTCCAGGAAACTGGATGCCTGTGTTAAGGCTTAAGTTCAGCGCGATCAGACTGTTCGCCAGAGAATGTTGATAGAGTGTGAAAAGAACTTATACGCAGCCCAAAGAAATCGACGTTTTATACTAGTCGTGAATTCTGTTAAATCATTCTACCATATGGACTGTATTGAGAGAAAAATGCGTTTTAAGCCGCGCAAGTATTGAAAAATATTGACGAGTCGCAACGTTTAAATTACTGCCTTTACATGGATGAAGCTATGCAAAACGATCATTTTTTCAATCAACTCCTATTTATTTTACGTCAAGAAACGTTACGTACAAAAAAAATTTATATATTGTATCCTTACAACAACATGTTAAATATCATTTTTTGTTTATTCATCTGGGAATTATTAAATTTTGTAATCAGTTCTTTCTCCCCTAATAGCCCTGAATATATATATTTTTAATTAATTATACAATTACTCAAAAGATGGCGCTACATGTTTTATAAAATTAATAATACTTTATTTTATTTTAGTATCATTGTGTATGTTTAGGAAGTCCTCTTATTTTTTAATAAATTTTATATCAATATTTAAGGTTTTTAAATGTATATGTATAGAGACAGAGACTTACTTTTATTTTATCTTAATATATTATTTTTACTTTTATGCGGTACTCCTAATACTGCCTTTGTATTGGCGGGGAACATTAACCTGATACTGTGCTCTCGAAGTAAGTTTTATCATATTTTAGTTTTATTACATCGATTTTAACTCTATACTTGTAAGTAGTTTATTAAATTGTATCGTTATATATTAATAGTATTGTGTATTTTATTTGGTAATAATTCTATTTTTATAATATTTCTTCTTTTCCCTATAGCCCATTGTAAAAGCAAATTACAGGTGAAGGTTGACTAGTCACAAAACTTTGTTTAAACCTGCAATCTTGGTCTCTAAAGCCAAGAGTTTCCCTTAGGTTGCTTATTTTCCGTCATACTTGATCACTGAAGAAAGAGGAAAATTCGCGTTCCTTCTTTTTTTATAATATTTGTTTGGGATAAGAAAAAAATACGTGACACGACTTCAGTGCTTCTGCTTTTTTGATGACCAACACATTTCCAGGCTATTCCCTCATGGAGCATATTCGGGAATATGCCAGTTGGGAACTCATTCTTACCACTAGTAATGCAGAAAGTATGTTTGAGCTCTGGCGTCAGATAAAGGTCCTCTAGAATGTCATTCCTCATCATATGGCATTATGTTTCTGTACAATTTGATGCCACGACGTATAAGAACTCCAATCGTTCCGAATGGTGGTTGAATAAGGTATTGATTTTCAATATTATATTTTATTATTCTATAAATTCGTTCGTTTATTTAAATCCTAATACATCGAATTAGCGGAATAAATAAATATGAAGATTAGTTGATAGTATTTTCACAAACAGTAATGTTTTTACCTAATCCAATTTCTTTTTGTATAGTATTTTATTTATTACAAAATTTGTAATGCGGCCATACAAGAAAATTTTGTAGGTGAGTGAAATTCACATTATCGATCAAAAAAGTATATTTCAATTTGAAAGCATTCTATTAAAGGTGTATCTTAATAATTACACCTATTTACAGCCTCAAGGTATGTGACAACCTTTGGGGCACTTTTTTTAAATATGTAAATTTTCAACTAAATAAACACTTTTTTATTTGAAATGGGGCATAAAACTAGAAATTCTAATACAACTTCTACAAAATTAAAATTAATTTTGGATATATTGAGAATTTTAAGTGACATTTTATTGAAATATTGCAGTTACGGTAAACCTTGTATTAAAAATTCTAATTAATATATTAGAATAATATATTTATACAGTACATAAAAAACATCATTATCTGTGCTTTGAGCTATAACATTTGTAATACGTTTGAAAATTTTTGAAATATGTCAATTTTTATGCAAGAACTCAATTTTTAAAGAAACTAATGTTATTTTCTCACAAAAAGTGCAATGAAATACATAAATGTACACACAGAGATTAGATTATTGTCTATAATACAAATAAAACATTTTCTGAAAATTTCAATTCAGTATCTTAAAAAGAAATCCTGTAGTTTGTCGTGTATTATAACCTCCCCTAACAATATCCTCATCCCGTCTAGTATTACTCATACTTAAATGTGTAAGCGAGTTAACGAATTCACAAGATACATTTAAAAATAACAATATCTATTAATTTTTCTTAATCAAGGAAGGTCATATACACTATTCAAATATAAGAACAATAAAATACAGTGGAGAATGAGAAGGGGTCACTCATTGCGGAACTACGAAATCTAAACTGAATCCACGAAGGATAAGCGCGTACAATTACAACTACACACGTATACGTAATTATAATTCTTGAATCACTCACCTGATTTCTTAAACTACGGCAGGTTCGTCTTGTAGGTTATTTGGATCTTGATTGGATCACGGCTAGAATTCCCTCTTTAATGTGCGACTTCTATCTTCAGATTTTCTCGTAGCTTTTCTATAGACTAATTTTATCAACAACTATGAGTTGGATTCCCGACGGTTCGATTCACTTTACTTTACAAAACCTACTTCTTCACTTGACAACTATTACTCATTTCATTTCATCCTCTCGCTAACTCGCTAAACCCGAACTTATATAAAATATCTCATTTGCATAAATCACGCTTTGGCTCCCGGTGGAGATTGGTTGAAATAAATAAAATTTTAAAGAAATATGTAGATTATTAGTAAAGAACCGTACAGATCAGTCACAAGTTAACTTAATAACTTAAGCAACGTGAAGCAAAAAATCGAAAAACGTAGTTTCTCAGAAAATGCTTTTAAAAATTTGAATTCAATATGAAAATTTTTTACTAATTGTACATTTTTTAAACTCACCATATTTATAGCTCAAGCTCTCTATAGCTTCGTGTTTAACTAATTCGGACTTGTTTTCACTCTTTCGCTATTTTCTGGAGAGTATTATAGACTAAAACAATTGTCGCATTTTTAATGAAATTTTGATGAAAAATTGTGGTTGCGATCTTTTACACAAAATTCTAATGAATGTATTCAAATAATATTTATACAATATACAAATAACATGTTTATATGTATTAAGAATTAAAAGCTTTGTCATACTTTTAAAAATTTTTTAAATATGCAAAATTTGATTTTTTTTAAATTATAATTTTTTTTCATAAAAAAGCAATAAAGTACATAAATATATACACAGAGATTAGGTTTTGATTCATAACACAGATAGAATTAAATAAAACATATTCTAAAAATTTATGCTCAATATCTTAAAAATATTTCGTGTAGGGATTCGCTTCCGATTTTATAAACTCAATTTCCGGTTTACTAATTATGCTATTATAATTTTGCTTCTAAATATCGTAGAAACAAAAATAGAGTGTTTTGGGACCTTAAATGTATGAGCTATAAAATAAAATCATCAAAGAAATTTCGAACATTTTCAGCAAAACGGGGAATTTTTCATAGTCACATACCTTAAAATTAACTAAAATACGAATTCAGGCTATGAATATAAATTTGAGCCCATGTAGTATAAGCAATGTTATTTGTCCTCAACAGATTTTTTTCTCTTTTAATATGTGTTCCATAACATAAAATGCAACATACCACAAGAAGGAGCTATCTGAATGGGACGAAGATCGGTAGATATGATTGACAATTACTGAAAACATAATGAAAATACAATCATAGAAATAGAGTTTCCATTCATAAAATGAAAATACAAAATCAAAAAAAAACTGAAAACCCTGCCCCTTCCCCGACTCTGATACAAGGTGTTATCCAGCTGGATATTGATTCATCGAGTTGAACTAGCATGGAGGGATTGAACTCACCCATTTGATTTAGAGCTGGTATCGTAGAATTAACGTTTGTCATTCTGAGGGATTTCTTCCCAATATACGGTAAAATAGTCAAGCTAGATTGGTGAAATTCAGGAACAGTCGGGATCGTCGATTTCATCACAACCCAAATGGCTCTATTGGGGAAGAAGCAGTAGAAATATTTTCCGTGTGCGGCCAGGCATTATCCTCGTTTTGTAGGCCCAAGGCTCTGCGAAAAGAAAAACAACACTATGGGATATAGACATTCGTCAATGTACCGCCATGCTCTTAAGGGTGCCAAAGATATCTACAAAACTGCCCGTTTTCAAATGAAAGTGCACTCCTATCCAAAACGCCTTGCTTTCGAACCATGTCGTAAATGGCTGTCACGAAAGAATCCCACTGCTATCTTGGATGTCTCAAGACATATCTTCACTAATCATCAGGGCTCCATTCGAAACGGAATTTATAGCTGAAAACAATTCTACTCAAATAAATGAGATTTCAGGTCGAATGCACTTTGCATCACTTCGAATGTGCCAGTCAGTGCACAACGATGAAGTTAGTTTTCGAAATGACCTCCGTGATCTCAGCTCTCATTCGTTGAGTTACCTGTCAATGATCATTGCATCACTGGTGTCCCGGTACACGTAAAATCGTTGATAAGTACGCATCAGGATCTCCGAGCTTCAATCGGACAATCCCTCTGTCCTGGCTTTGGGTCATCCGCTACATTCTAGAAGCTAAGTGCAGCGATGGTTCCATCATTCCAGCCAACATCATCATATAGTAGCATATCTCCGACCCATATGTCAAGCTAACATGTTACTTGACCACCCTGCTTACTTTATTTCAATTACACGTCCTATCTCAAATGATGGCGTTTGCTCATATTTTTTGCGAGCTTATCTGCAAAGCATTGGAACGGTCCACATGAGTCGACGGTACCCCATTTGCATAAAAAATCTCTTAGCATTGAAATGTATTCTATTTCAAATAACATCTAAATGCTTCCTTACAATGCTTTGGAGTTTCAGTTAGTCAGTAATAAAAAAAAAGTTTATCATTTGCATATTGTACCGTACAGTGCGTGCATTCATAATTTGGACTCATTCGAGAACTCATTCTTCTCGCGTCACTTTTTGTATATTATGGTATATATATATATCCCTCAAAATTATATTATATGCTATAATGTAATAATAAATATATAATAAATTAATATAAATTTTAAAGAAGATATTTTATTTCTATATGACATAAATATTACATAAGGATTTTAGATAAATTAATATATTTTGTAATATCTCTATAATCATTATGATTAAATTAATAAATTGATATTATTTAATGAAAATGGAATGAAAAAAATACGGTGTTTAGTGTTTGAGAGAGTGTTTTTTATCCTGTGTCAAAAGAGATCTAATGGATTTCTTAAGGAACTTTTATGTTTCTTTTATGTTGTTTGAACTTTTATATTTCAAGTTTTATATCCTTACTTAAATGTAAGGATTGTGATTAATGTGCTACTTCTGCACCCTTTTTTGTTCTTAAATCAGTATATTATATGAATTATCCTCTGATATTCACCAGAAACCAGAGAATTTAAAGATCGCAATCTTCTTTTGCTGGTTTATCCGCCATTTCATTTTCATAAAGGTGAATGAGAGATGAGATTTGTGGACAGCAGGCCAATTAAATAAATTTCAGCTTCTGTAGACTATAGAAACTGGCTTCTTGTCGCCAACAAGGAATCAGTTGTCAAGGTGAAGGAGCAAGCAATGACCATCCAAAGATCCTCATCCATTGCTATTATTCACTTCTGAAAACCAATCATAAATCCGGATTAATCTGTTTGTTTTTTTTAATTATTGAGAATATTTAGTTTAGGACTCTGATGTTTAGTTAATCAACACATTTGATTAACTAAACATCAGTCCTCAGCAAACATTACTTCTACGCAATCGATTCCTAGTGGGTCCCCCCCCCCCCATTTTTTAACATTACTCGATAAGTGGATCGATACTTAAGATTTATAAATTAGCATACGATCCCCTAAAATACTGTGGTTTTTCTGATCGTAATTTCAAAACCGAATATATCCTAACTGTTGGAGTTAAATGCAGAAAATTTTGAATTTGGAAATTAACTAACGTGGAAAATTGAAAAATACGAATTTTGGTACTTAGTTACCATTCACGTTTTTTTAATAATTTTAATTTCCCCAATTGTTTTAATGATCTTAGAAAAGTAAAAAAATATTTATTGTTAAAAAAACCTGTTTGAAAAATATTGGATGGAAAATGTTTCATTGTGAAAATTTAATTTAATTAAAACATTCGTTTAATATTAAGGAACCCACGTTTTTCAAACCCATTTGACTCAAAAACTTACAGCCATATTAGCCTAGAGCTCATGGTCACGAACTCTTGGCTGACGTGTTATGAATTTGAGCCGAGTGCCACTGAAGACCCTATGTGTAGCGGGGCTGATGCAAGTTAAATCTGTCGAAGCTCAATATACTCCTGTTCCTACGGTGTGGTAGTTAGGAGAGGGAGGCGCCAGCTCAATTGTAATCCTTGCCACTTGAACAAGGTGCAAAATTACGTGGTCCGTTCCCATCGTGTTACCTTATAGTGCTACATTAATATAACTTTCATTCAAAAACTTATAAGAAGCATATTAAGAATTTGAAAATTTAGATTAAGCATAAGATAAGAAATAAATCTACAGTCGACTCTCGATAATTCAAACCTTCGATAATACGAATCTCTCGATAATTAGAAGTATATCTTCAGTCCCATGAAAAACTCTTGATATTTCCAACCAAAACAATACGTTTTGGGTACACTCAATATTTCGAAGTAAAATCTGGGGCTAGCCAGACTACAGCAAGCGATAAATCGAAGTTATTCGAAGAAAGTCTCGACAATTCGGACACTCACTATCATGTAGAGTCCTGTAGCAAACAGGTTGGAGTTTACAAGTTTTGCTTTTTATTGTCTCTGCGTGTCTCCCTTGAAACGTAGCCTCTTTGATGACCATCCGTCTGCTACCCCTTCTTTGTTTTTTTTTCTGGTTCCTCAGGTGAAAAGACACTTTTATTGTTTTCCTTCTTCATGTGGACAATTGACCAACCGCACCTGTTTTCAGGCATCCATATATTTCGTGTAATACGTGGACTTGCTACTCATGTGTTCAAAAAGGATGGTCACTTATTGTGAAGAAGAGATGCGTAGGATTGTGTATGTATGTATTGAATATATCCATCTAATACATGACTTTTAACTTTTGTATAATACATACATTTTTTAAAAAAAATGTATACAAATATACAGTTGTTGTTTTATTACATGGTATCAAACTTAATTGTGTTAGAAAAAAAATTCTCTTCGTGTATTTTGGGAGTTTTTTCCTACCCTCTTGATAATTCGAAGTTTTCTATTGATCCCTCCAACTTCGAATTATTGAGAGTCGACTGTATATAGAAGTTCGATACATAGACATTTTTAAGTCAATTAACTATGCAAATTAATCTATCAAGACTAACACATTTAGTTCTCCTTACGGCTTTAACTTAATATCGCTCTTTCGTTCAGCTTCAGTAAGAGTACTGTCATCGTTATTTTTATCATTATTTTTTTGGAACATGCGCAAGAATGATTTTCCACTAATGGCTGCATATCACGGCATTTTTAGCGACGTCTTTTGATTTAAATAAAATGTCCAACACTATGTTACTTAAGTATCCTTTTTTAATAAATATTCTATATTATTCATAATTATAAAACCACACTTCCAAATTGTGATGCTTGTTATCATAAGAAAAATGTACTAAATTCTCCTATTATTAATTTAAACCAATCAAAGCATACTCGTTGTTTTTAATCAATTTCTTACCTCGCATTTCAATTTAAGCTTTTCTTCCATATCTTATAAACTCACATATTTACACTAAAAAAATTCCTACTTCCTTGTCTTGAAAGATGAGAAAACAAATTGAACACTAAATCTACCAGAGTGGTCAAATGACCATTATTAAGACAAATCAAAAATTTTCAATTACAGATTTTCATTTTTCTTGAACTAAATGTACTTTTTTCATATCAAATAGCTGCTTAATTTTTTCAATATATATCTCTTTTTCCTTCATTTTTCCTGATAATCGTATGTACTCTACGATTATCAACCATGAGAAGCCTTTTGACCCGTGGAAAATTTATGAAGTTTTATTAAATTATCTGCACTGAAACCTCACGCTTCCAAGTTTTCCAAGAGAATATCATCCGATTGTATTTATGTACAGTTTGTTTCATGCCAGATAAAGAGCACCAGCTGTAGGTAACAAAAAATCATTACAAATATTTACTACGTGGTCAGTTCTATTTGTGATAATAACTTAATCAATTCAAAGGAAGTTGTTGGAATAAATAATAATATAAGCGAAGTATGCCCTGAAATAGATGAGCAAGAAAATTCTGAGAGTGAAAATGGTATATATGATCTGTTGGATACTGATTCTAAGCAATTTGACAAGGATAATAATAATGAGGAAGAGACATTGTGAATACACGTAAGAAACAGAAAAGAATGAGATTGTTATGTAGTTCTGAAGGCAAATGTGTAGAGAAAAAGAATGAACAAAATATTAAAATTTTATTTGATGGAATTGTTTGGCAAAAAACTCAAGTAGGTTCTGAACCTGGAAGATCAATGATTCATACTATTTCCAGATAAATATCAGAGACAAAGGGATATGCAAAAGGCAATATTTTGAAGGGCAAAGTAAGAAATGTATTTTCAATAAAATGTAAAAACTGTGATGGCGAGTAAATTTCCTTTTAATTTGAATTACGATATATAATAAATTACTGAAATAAAATATTAAATTTTTTAATTTATATCCTTCCTAAAAATGTACACCCAACTCTTTTTTATACGGTAGTTACGTTCCTTAGAAAACCGTGTAAAAGAATCGTTTAAAAAATTTATGAGACATATGGTAAACTTGGAGGTATGTTCCACAATTTTAAGAAATCATGTAAGATGAAAAATTTCAAAATGTTTCTCCAAAAAACTGCGCAAAAAAAGTAATAATAAAATTTGTTACATATTTATAAAACGAAAACACAAACAATTCATTTTTATTACAAAAAAAAATTAAAATTCGAGTAGAGTGAAAATTTAGTCTATAATTTCAAATTAAAATTAGGAATAAAATTACTAACTAACAACAAATCATCACTTTGCAGCCATTTATTACAAACGGGATCAAATATTCTATTTTGGAGAGAACCTGGAACTCATTTTCATCCAAGAAGCATCCATGAAAGAGTTACACACGCATCAGGCGGTGTATGTGCTTAGAGTGGTATCTCTTTGGATGAACGCACAGATATCCATGTCTTTTCCCGTAGGCTAAACATCTTCAGATTATCGATTTTGAGATTTTGAAATTTCTAAAATTTCCGATTCATGACCTTTGCACTGATATAACATATTTGCTATTTTATGAATTAGAAGTATGTCAAAAGGACTTTTAAAATATAGTCAGCTGTTGTGCCACGTCTACTTTGAGAGACAAATGTATAAACACTGTCTTTTTAAACCTGGGAAAAGTTTGCAAAGCCTCTACTTAATTTATTTATTCATCCGTAGTTAACATCAGATAACCGTTGCAAGTTTAACTGTTAGATTTGCTAAAAAAGTTTTGGAGCCAAGTTTTGACTTTGTGGTTTCAGTGATTTAACAGTTATACTTAATCTTTACTGATTTTTAATTAAATTTTGTTTACTTTACTTAAATTTAGTTTTAATCACACAGTTATTATTGTAGATTATTTCAAAATGCCATAATTTAGTAATTTTTTTAAATAAACGTGTAAGTACGTTTTTTGTTGGTATGAACTATTTATGTGTGTGAAAATGAAAATATTGCATTTACTAGTAGATGAGACATTGAATGTAGCACTGCAACTAGCATAGATATAAAAGCTGTATATTACCAGCATCTAATATAATCATAAAGGCTTCAAAATAGTTATAAAAGGAAATTTATGTCAAGTAATAAATGATAAAGATAACATTTGTTAATTATCCATGATAAGGTAATACAAGGATTAGTAAATAGTATAGAATACTTACTTTGATAATGTAATTTTTTTATAAAAATTGCCGTTTTCTAATATTTATATTTTTTAAATTGTGTAAATTTATTGTAAGCATGTACTCTATATTTCTTAAATTCAATTGTAAGTGGCATTTTTGAAATATTCTTAAAACATTTAGCTAGAAAGAAGATACCGTAACACACAAAAAAGGACTATTTACAATAAACTCATAATGATGCTCGGTGAACTAAAAGTTTATCTTTGAAAAAACTAATTAATATATTTTAAAAATTTCACTTCAGTAAAAATATAAATGTCTAATTAATATACAGTCACAATCTTGAGTCTTTATGCTTAATAGTTTCTGAGAAAAAGGTTTGAGATGTTACTTCAAATGTGATGTTTATTGTCTTTACTAGAGGATTGTTACACACATAAAAATACATAAATTTCATGTTTAAAAACATGAAAACAGTTTTATTTTGTCTGTTTTAGAAATCATTAGTCCAGTTTAGAGAAACTTTTGAATTTTAAAACTTTTAGAAACTGTGTCTGTGCATGTGAGCTTACAAAAACTAATGAAAACTTTCGAAATGTCGAAAATAATCCTGTATTCCCAAATGCAATCACAAATTCATACCAAAACCTTATTGATACATTTTCACATTATGTTTATAATGCTTTGTGGGCAATTTTGATGTTTGTAATGCATAAAAGCTAAAAATTCTTCAAAAATTTATACAGAATTCGAGAAAATTGATGTAAATGCTGCAAAATGTCTCGTTAGTCAAAAACTGAGAAATTCTATGTATGTATTTTCTGGGCAATTTAAGACTTTTTTGTTTCCTATTTTACTTAAAATGCATTGAGAAGATTCTAATGTTTACTAAAATGGGACAACTGCGTGTAATTCATAATTTTTGTGATGAAATGACATTTTATATTAAGACTGCAATTTCCTCAAGATGATGTTTTTAAAACTGTGTGTACCTTTTTCTCAGAATCTACTGTATGAATGTATTGCATTTTTTCCCCTCATATTACTGATATGTAACTATATATATTGAAGTGAGTTTTTAGAGATATTCCCAAAATATTTGGCTAGAGACCAGATATAGTAACAAAAAATGACAATTTTCAAAAATTTCACAGTAATACTTTTACGTTGCAAGTTTTTGAAAAAAAACTAAAAAATGTGTTTGAAAAATTTCACTTCACTATAAATGTAAAAGTATAATTAATATACAGACAAAATTTGAAGTTTTTATATTTAACAGTTCCTGAGAAAAAGTATATAAATAAGCTCAATTTAACATCGTCGGTATTGTGGGTACCGACTCTTCTTAATGCTCTCACCTTTAGAGCTAGCATCTTGGATGCTTAAGCGAGCTTTTACGCTGGGGCAATAGGTGATACTTTCATGATACAGTATGATGATGCGAGACCTCACAGGTGCTTAGTCTTGGGTGCTTATCTTGAGCAGGAAGCAATTCAGCGCATGCAGTTGCCAGCTCAACTATCGGACCTTAAACCTATCAAGCATGTTTGGGACGATCTCGGACGAAGTGTAGCTACTCTCAGTTTCCCTCCTAAGTTTCTAGCCATGCTTTCGACTACCTTGGAAGAGCAATGGCTCGCTTTTCTTACCGAATTAAGAGACCGCATCATTGAGAGCACTACACATCACTGCATGTGCTGTATTGTTTCTCGGGGGAGGGGGTAATATCCCATATTAAAGGAACTTTTCCCTTACTAAACTGGCACATCTAATGTGTTCAATGCATACATATGCTTATTTCTATGACACTATAATTGTCTGCTGCTTTCTTTATATGCTATTTTATTCTTTCCTAAGTGTTGTATAATAAGCATAAGTTTCATTTTAAATTCTACGCATAACTTTTTGAGCTGTCATCATTATTGTCATTTTGCCTTAAGTTATAATAACTAGCGTACATAAAGAAAAAAAGTTTCTGACATGCTAATTCATGTAAAAATAAATTTGGTTAAGGAAAAAAGGATTTCTTATACAAGTTTTTTTTCCAAAACGGTACATAGCTCCCAAACACATCTTATGTATAAAATATCGGTAGGTTTAGCATTAAAAGATAAAAAAATTGATAGTGAAATTAAATCAGTCAAAATTATATTAAATTTGTTATGCAGTATTTCCTTCTTGGTGCAAACTCTATTCTCAACGTTTGTACGCTAACCATAATACCTCTTTCCAAATGTTACATCAGAATATTGCCCGAAGTGAATTTTCGTACAGGTATTTGGCTGCTTTCCGATGGCGAGATTCCTTTCATTTGCATAAAGTGTAGCATATCTATTTCAGTTAATATTTGCTTCGTGGAGCTGGAAACCACCAGATAGAATTCTAATTAAATAACAGGGACTGTGTGTATGTGTGTGGTGAAGGGGTATTCCACATATTTACATTGCTTAACAGTTTGATTGAATTCTGAGACAAATCTAATTAAAATTGCAATGGAGAGATTCTTCGTTTCTATCACATCTTTTCAGAATTTCGAAAAAGAATTGAATTATTTTTGAAACGTAAATTAATTTGTAAGAACAATATCGATTCTTAGAGGACAATAACAAATGCTCTTGAGGCTCATCTCTTTCAAATTAATTTAACATTGTCCAAACCATACATTAACACATTACATTATTGTTCAACATTGTTTCTGTCCAAAAAACAAATAGATCCTGATAACGAATAAATACTTAACACTTAAAAACATCGCATATTGTCAGTATATTTTTTTCTTGGAAACAGCAACTTCAGAGCTTAATCCCTTAACTGGTTTGCCCGTAAACCGTACGGGCTACCGAAAGCTAAATACTGGCGGTTTTCCCGTACGCTGTACTAGCACTGATATTTTCTTCTTTCTATCTGTGATTTGTACATATTTTTAAATCTTTTAGTGAGATTATTAGTCCTAGTTTATTTTTAAGAAATGCAGTTTGCCCATGTGGTACCGAAGTACTTCTCATCCGGGACTTTCTTTGTGGTGAAAGTGAGAATTTTTCATTGGAAGGCAGGAATTTATATTCTTGAAAATATATTCGATAAAGAACAGGAATTGGCAAAACAATGTGCTATTTTTGATCGAAAAGAAATGAAAATGAAAGATAAGCGAAAAAAGCCGGTATTACTTCTGTCTTCATTGTAATGTAAGACATAGTATTACACCATGCTTCAAATTGTGTGCGCATGTATATGTGCAAACACACGCAAAATACTCAACCTTTTGAAAAAGAGATACTAACATTAAACTTTTCTGTAAGTATGAGAGAAATTCTTTCAAGGTATATGAAGCATTCTTAATAACATGCAGAGTGTACTTATAAAAAGCAAACATTTAGGAGTTTTGTATTCCACAATTATAAAATAAAAAACTGTGTGAAAACTTTAAATTTGAAAATTAAAGTAAAATTCTTCTACTTTCGCATTCTGTTCAGTGTTATGCTTAGTTATATGCAAAAAAAAATGTACCTTTTTTTTGGAACATTTTAGACAAAAGAGCTTAAGGGGTTAAAAAGCAAGATTTAATATAGTTACGCATTGATTTATTGTTCATTAACGTCTAAAGACAGAAACACAAAAGCTATTAGTCACTTGGATACTCTAAGCAGCATTCAAAAGACGAGAATAACACCCAACCTGGAACTTCACTTTCCAGAATCCCACACCACTTCAGTGGAAGGATTTTGATTCACAGCCCCTCTACATTTCGTGTTTTCAATTATACGAGAACTCGAGCCTAAGACAACAAAATCAACGCCGACCACGAGTTCGCTAACATGAACATTAAGGTACTACGTTACGACATAGATCCGATAACCTTGTCTACTGTAAGAAAAATGACACCAAATTTACATTAAAGATTCAGAAAATCATGATGGCTGTACTTTTAATCATATTTTGTAGTTGTATTACAAAACCTCGATATCTCTTTGCAAATAATATAATCCATTAAGTTGTTCGTATATATTGTTCTTCAAAAAATTTTAAGGACCCTTCGGATAGAAAAATT